>CAUYLG010060374.1:0-110707 GCA_963573385.1 Cacajao melanocephalus | reverse complement strand
TAATTACACCCCGCCTTTTATAAATTTGGTTTTTTTCCTTGTTTTTTTTTTTTTTTTTTTTTTTTTTTTGCATAGCTCTGAAGGACTTTTCAACACACATAAGGAGTTAAAAGACTTCTAAGCAGTGACAGTACGGCCGGTCACAAGCATGCGTCCCTTTGGCATGCAATCGATGGTCTCCAGGACGCCGGCCCACCTCACCTACTATTTGTCTGTGTCTCTGTGGCTGTTGTGTGGCTGGCATCTACCCCCATGCTGGCGTGCCAAGGGAGTGAATGAACAATGGGTTACCCTGGCACTGGCGGGTGTTTTAATAACTGTGGAAAATGAGGAATTTACAGATGCATGATTCAAGCTCCCACTTCAAAGGTCCTCCACCAAAATCCTCCTGAAATTAGAAGCAATACTACTGAACATAATGCACCCTTTTGCATGGCTGCCCAACATGACTATAAATCTGTGTGTGTAGCATTTGGGAAAGTTACATGGCTGGGAAACCGATGCCCTGCTTTCATCCGGAATTTATGTGCAGTGTTCAGTAGGTAGGTCCTGTCTGGGAAATATGAGGGATGTAAGAGGAAGCAATTTGCTTTTCACTGGCAGTCAAAACTCAAGGCAGTCCTGGGCTCATTGACCAGGGGTTTAACCAGCAATGCCACATGGCTAGATCCTCTTAGGCCTGAAGTGCCTTCACTCCGAATGGAGAACATTCGGTGGTCTGAGACTATACTGGGAAAGAGGAGACATAAGCCCTCTGAGTCCCACTCCATTCTTTGTCTTCTCTGCTTTCTCATCTGCTCCTCAGTAGATATCCCAAGCCCTTTCGATGCTTTCAGTGGATGCCATGTCTCCTGCAGTGGCTCCTCCTTCAGGCCTGTTCTGCTCCAGATCTATTGTTTTTCTTTTCATTATAATGACTACCATTCATCTAATGCATAGTAGGTCCCACACTGTGCAAGTACTCATTAAACCTCACTTCACCTTGAGAGCTAGATTTTGTTTTTAGAGATGGGGTCTTACTATATTGCCCAGGCTGAACTCAGACTCTTGGGATTGAATGTCCTGCTGCCTCTGTCTCCTATAGTTGTTGGGACTAACGGTGTGTGGGCTACTCTGCCTGGCTGAGAGGTAAATCTACTTTATTCCTGACTAATTTTTTTAATTTTTATTTTTTTTTTTGAGACAGGCTCTCTTTATAAAAATAAAAAAATTTTTTTTTTTTTGAGACAGGCTCACAGCAGCATGATCAATGGCTTGTTGCAACCTCCGCCTCCCAGGTTCAAACAACTCACCCACCTCAACCTCCTGAGTAGCTGGACGTACAGGTGCATGCCACCACTCCTGGCTAATTTTTGTATGTTTTGTAGAGACAGGGTTTCACCACGTTGGCCAGGCTTGTCTCGAACTCCTGACCTCAAGTGATCTGTCCGCCTCTGCCTCCCAAAGTGCTGGGATTATAGACGTGAGCCACCACGCCTGGCCTATTCCTAATTTTTACATAAGAGAGTATCCTCAAAATGCATAAGTAACTTGCCCACGGTCACACAACTAGAATGAGAAGTAGAAATTTATACCCAGGTCCAACGCCCAAACTCATTCACTATATGATATTCTTCCCACTTCTCACCTTAAAACGCAGTGATGGCATTGCCCATTCTTTCAGATTAGCAACAACAACACTATTTACCTTGAACATATTTCACAAATAGCATTTATGCTTTTTAGCTGGGCCTCTTGGACATGGTGCCTGAATAGAAAGTCCCGATTGTTATTGTTTGATTTCCCACACTGTAGCAAATGTTGACAAGAGGGTGGCAGCTTCCGCTTGCCTATGAAAAATACCACCCAGATGGGGAGGCCTGTGGTTTGCTGGCCTGCCTCATCCAGTCCATGACAGAGTGGTGTAGCTATTACTACGAGACAGGATAAATCCTGGACAGTGTTCTCTGGGCACTGTTGATATTTGCCTTGATGATTCTTATTTCTTCCCATGAAGATGGACCAGTGTTTTATTATGTGTCTCCTTCTGAAATGCTAAAAACCTTCAATCCAGGCTGGTGTCAAGTGCTTTCTAAAAATTCTTTTATAAAGTTCCTCTTAGGCAGATACTAGAATGAAATAATAACTACCAGCGGTAGCCAAAAGACCCCGTGCTATATTATTTTTATCATCTCATCCTCACTATAAAATATTTGAGAAATGTAATTTTACTTTTGAGGTATTTAAATGAGGAAACTGAGATAATTTAAGTGATTTTTCTAAAGCCCTACTGCTTAGCAAATCTGGACCTTAAACTGACGAAGCCATCGAGGCAATGTTGGGAGTCTAGTTATGGCTGATGTGGTATATGATTCATTACATTTTTACCAGCTCCATAATTAGAGACTGGGTGGTTATGCATGGTTTACTGTGGTAGAGATTGATGATGGTTCAGTTAAAGATCAAAGAAAAATCATTTCCAGTTCTCTATCCATTCATATTGTTTTGTTTTTTTAAATAAATTTTTCCTAATTTCCTTTTTTTCCCCCTTCTTTCCCAGAGTGAGTACAAGCCAAGAAATCTTTGGAGTGTGACTTTGGGGCCAGGCAGTGTTTCGGTGCCACATAATGATAGAGTAGTGCATCATCCATTGCTAGATCTGGGTCTCCTTGGGTGATGGAGTGCTCTTCCTGGAAGTCTAGGGCAGGGGAAGGAGCCCGGGGGCATGAACAAAGCGCTCGGTGTTCTATCAAATTGGTACAAAACTTTTTAAACTTCTTTTATTTTTTCCTTTCTTTCTATATATTGAAAATATTTTAAGGATATGTATTTCTTTTTAAGTTTTTGCTTTGATTACAACGTTTCTATTCTTCTTCGGTTCTAAGTATTTTAGAAATTTCCATATGAGTTTTCTGCATCTCATGAGTTATTTGGGAGTATGTTTCTGAATTTCCAATTGCATAGACTTTCTTTTTTCGTGAGGAGTCTCACCCTGTAGCCCAAGCTGGAGTGGCGCAATCTTGGCTTTCTGCAATTTCTGCCTCCAGGACTCAAGCGATTCTCCTGCCTCAGCCACCCAAGTAGCTGGGACTACAGGCTACAGGCACATGCCACCACCCCGGGCTAATTTTTTGTATTTTAGTAGAGATGGGGTTTCACCATGTTGGCCAGGCTGGTCTCGAACTACTGACCTCAGGTGGTCTGCCCGCCTCGGCCTCCCAGAATGCTGGGATTATAGGTGTGAGCCACCACACTCGGCCTAGATTTCTAATGTATTTATTTTTCTGTTTAATGTCTAACTTGATTACAGTGTGATCTGAGAGCATGGCCCCTCTATTCTGAGACCCTGAAATATGTTAAAACTGGTTTTAGGACATTGTTTTTTGGTTCATTTTTGTAAAATTATCATGTGTGTTTCAGAAAAATATTTATTCTCTAATGGTTTGGTCCAAGGGTCTATGTTTGTCTGTAATTTAAGCTCTTTGATTTTATCATTGAAATCTATTTCTTTTTCTTTCTTTCTTTCTTTCTTTCTTTCTTTCTTTCTTTCTTTCTTTCTTTCTTTCTTCTTTCTTTCTTTTCTTTCTTTTCTTTCTTTTCTTTCTTTTCTTCTTTCTTTTTTCTTTTTTTTTTTTTAAGACAGAGCCTTCCTTTGTTGTCCAGGCTAGAGTGCAGTGGCACGATCATGGGTCACTGCAGGCCCGACTTCCTGGGCTCAGGAGATCCTCCCACCTCAGCTCCTGAGTAGCTGAGACTACAGGCACACACCTCTATGCACAGCTAATTTTTCTATTTTTTTGTAGAGACAGAGTTTCGCCATGTTGCTCCGGCTGGTCTCAAACTCTTCCTCAGCCTCCCAAACTGCTAGGATTACAGGCATGAGCCATCACACCTGGCTGAAATCCATTTCTTTCTAAATTTTTATCTGTTTAATTTGTCAATAAAAGAGACAGGTATATTGAAAGCTCTTCCTATATGATGATGAATATATCAATTTTTGCAGTTTATTAATTTTTGCTTTATAAATTTCTAAATTATATTAGATGTGCACAAATATGGAATTATTATATAATACTGATAAATTTAATGTTTACAAAATTATGATGTAGTAGAGACTCTTTATCTCTAATAATGCTTTCTGCTTTAAAGTGTATTTTGTCAAGTTAATTTTATGGCCCTAAGTTTTTTTTTTTCTTTTTTCTTTTTCTTTTTTTTTTTTTTTTTTGGTATTTGTCTACATAGTTCTTATTTTTGACCATTCTTATGGATATTTTGTAAATCTCTCTCTTGTGAAGAATTTATATCTTTAAAAGAAACAAGTAAACAGACAGTCTTTGTCTTTCAGTTGGATATTTCAGATTATTTAGTGTGATTTGGGAGTGTAGTTAGACTTATTTGTTACTTGAACTTACAATTGGTCTTGTTTTTCACATTCCATTTCTGTTCTTTTAGGAATAATACTGGAAATTTTTCTTTGATTTCAGAAGAAATGATCTTTATATTTTAATAGGGCATAATATGCTACTGTGTTCATGAAGCCAAGGCACAGTCGTGAATTTAACAACAATAAATACGTAGAAGCCTATGGTCCTGATTTCAAACACTGCCAAAATATAAATCATTTGTGTGATGGCTGAAAGAAATCCTAAACTTTTTCCTTTAAATTGTTTTTGTCTTGCGATATGCTTAAGTTATGAAAACGCTGTAACCATTTCTCACAAATGGATTTAATAACAGGTTTCCTCTTTTTTATTTGTTTCTCATTTGTACCTTTTCCACGGTGCCTGGATTTATTTCTGGCTTCCAGGTTTCTACAGAATCTAGATGGAGCACCCTCTCTCTGTTCCCTAACTTCACCCTTACAGGTCCTCTCGTAGGTAGCAACACAGATGTCTATAGCCACTCACAACCCGCAGGCTCTAGCAACTAAAACAAAGAAACAATTATGCTTTTACATTAGACATGTTTAATAAACGAAGAAAAATAAAGCTCAGAGACTTGGATGGAGGTGTAGGGTGAGAGGGTGAGATTTTTAAAGTTCACAGGACCTTTCCTAAACAATCAGAGAGACCAGTATCACTACTGGCTTTTTGTTTTTTGTTTTTCTGTTTTTGTATTGCCCCATCTCCCTGTGCCCTTGGATTCCCCGTATATTTACCTGGTTTTCACATCCCATCAGGTATCCCTGGTCTAAAGAATTCTACGCTGTGACTTATTCAAGAGCTGTTCGGTGATGTTACAACATAACTCAAATTTTCCATTGCTCAATGAGAAACATTTTTTAGAAATCACTGTGAGAATTGAAATGGAAGTTGTGGGTACACAGGAGCCCTGGGAAGAGACTTCTTTTTAGATGCTCTTCGTATACCTGATAGTATGCAGAAGCTGAAAAAAATCAGTATGAACTTAAAAATACTATCAAATACCTCTTTTAACATTTAATCCCACAATAAGGCGTTGCCCTCTTTTGATAAACTCTAGTTTATCAATATTAGTCCAATTGGAATATTAGTCCAGTTCTTCACATGATGTGTTTAAACCTTTTACTTGTGGTTGGCTCTTCTCAGCTCTTGGCCAGTGTGTGCTTAAGAAATGCAAATTAACATTTTATATACATCTAAACAGATTCTAGTCAGGCGCAGTGGCTCATGCCTGTAATCCCAGGACTTTTGGAGGCCAAAGTGGTCGAATCACCTGAGGTCAGGAGTTCAAGACCAGCCTGGCCAACATGGTGAAACCCTATCTCTACTAAAATTATAAAAATTAGCCAGGTGTTGTGGTGCATGCCTATAATCCCAGCTACTTGGGAGGCTGAGGCAGGAGAATCGCTTGAACCCAGGAAGGGGGGTTGCAGTGAGCCGAGATAGCACCACTGCACTCAAGCCTGGGCAACAGAGTGAGATTCTGTCTCAAAAAACAAAAAGCAAACAAACAAACAAAACAGATTCTTGTAAGGCAAGCAAATTTGCTGTGGGAAAATCCAGTGGGGATAATTACTGGTTTTCCTTATGACGAATGGTCTATGGACGTTGGTCTGTCATTAATTATCCCATCAGTTTTTGCTAGTTTTGGAACTCAAGGCCATAGGAAATCTCTTTCTCTTTAAAAATAGTTTTAGGAGATAAGGATCAAAATTAAATACCCAGAACAGGTGTTTGTCTACAAATGTGTGCATGCACTGGCACATAGCTGCTTGAATGTGCAGTGTGTGCCAGCTTGGTAACTGTGGGTGGAATTTGGGCATTAGCTCTAGAAAACTCAACCTGCAGAATATTTTCTTTTTTTCTCGTCTGAACAAAAGCATCAGAAGACTGCATCTTTTCTACATGAGCAGTAATGATTCAGAAATGAGGACTGAGGGATGAGTTGTTCCACGTGAGATTAATGCACTTACTCCCTAAAGCACCTCTTTCAAATGCAAATCTTTATAAAATATAGCATACACTTTGCTGCCTTCCTTCATGGAATATTCTAGATATAATTTAACCTTGTCTAGATGGGTAGAGTCATTATTAGAAAACTGGTATTTTTCAATGCAAGAATAGTGGATGCCCATGGGGTTATTGAGCTGTGTGGAGATGTAAGTCCTGAATTAAATGCCCTGCAGGGTATAGTTATTGAGTTTTTCTTATCTGCTGTCTATAATTTTTCTATTTCTGTCTTATGGTAAAACCGACATTCCTATTTTTAATTCCTGCCCTATTATTCATTCTTGACATTTATTATTTAAATTGACAGATTGTTATGGTCATTACTGAAGATAGGCAATGTTTATACAATGCTTATTATTCTGTTCTTTTTACTTGGAATATGTTTGAATATTCCCAAGGTGGATTGGATAGGAGAGAGGAGCAATTTAACTTTAGGGGAGGTGGCCGGGCGTGGTGGCTCTCGCCTGTAATCGCAGCACTTTGGGAGGCCAAGGTGGATGGATCACTTGAGGTCGGGAGTTTGAGATCAGCCTGGCCATCATGTTGAAACCCTGTCTCTACTAAATAAATAAATAAATACACACACACACACAAACACACACACATACACACACACGGACACACACACGGACACACACACACAAATTAGCTGGGTGTGGCAGTGCATGCCTGTAATCCCAGCTACTTAGGAGGCTGAGGGAGGAGAATCGCTTGAACCCAGGAGGCGGAGGTTGTAGTGAGCCGAGATGACGGCATTGCATTCCAGCCTGGGTGACAGAGCCAGACTCTGTCTAAAAAAACAACACCACAACAAAAAACTTTAGGGGAGGGAGGGCTTGTGGCATGACACTTCACAAAGATGGCTGCAACAGTCCTCCAGGCCACATCACCCTCTAAACTGTGGCCTTGACCCCCATTGGGAGATGGGGTCTACATTCTATTCTCTTATTTCTGGGTAGGTTTGTGACAGTTACAGCAGAACGGATGCTATGTGTCTTCCAATTCTAGGTCTTAAGAGGCAAGGCAGGTTCTGCTGTATCACTCTTTCTTTTTTGGAGTTCTGAGCCATCAGGCAAGAGATCTGACTCTACCAAGACTTCCATGCTATGAGGAAGCTACATGGAGAGGCTACATGGAGAATAGCATGCAGTTAATGGCTCCAGGATATAGTAATAGTACATACAGTTAATAGCTCCAGCTGAGGGCCAGGCTGACAGGCATCAACCTCCAGACACATGCATGAAGACACCTCCAGATAATTCCAGCCTTCATCTCCTGAATTCCCTCCCCCAGCTGTTGAGTCTTCCCAGCTGAGACCACAGACATCATGGAACGGAGACAAATGTCCTTGCTGCATCCTTTCCAAATTCCTGAACCACAGAATCCAGAGTGGTTTGTTAGACAGTAACTGGAACAAGGCCCTAGGGATTCTTCTGGATGTGGAAACCAAGAGTTTCAGTTTATAGTCTTTGGAAAATGCAGTATGGGGTAGTGGTTAAGATATGGAGCTCTGCAGTTAGACAGATCTGGATTCAAATCCTGGATCCATCAGATGTTATGCCTTTCTCAGCTTCAATTTCCTCATCTGTGAAATGGAGACAATACTCATATTCTGTCATAGGGTTTTGTGATGATAGTGTATTGGGTATAAAGTATCAGGCAAATAACACAGAATAAATACTTATACCTTTTTGCCATGTGTGTATGTAATAAGACTGAATTCTCAAAGATGCCTATTACTGCCTTCCTGATTCTCAGATGTGTTCCAGATAATTGAGCTTTCTAGATAGATGAAGCTCTACTATATTACCATTAAGATTTGATAATGCTATTTTCACAACTTAAAACTTGGAAAGAAATAGCAGGGCATACATTTTGAAGCAGAGGTTGTTAGATTGTAAGTCTGAGAAGGGCAGAGACCACATCTCTTATTATTCTGTCTTCAGAGTCAAGCACAACTGAATACAGTTGAAAGTGCTCAATAAATACTTTTCGTATGAATCACCTTAAGATTCTATTCAAGTAAACTTTAGATTACACAAAGGATGGGGGATAACCTCATTATTCCTTATTTTCAGAGGCCTGAAATTTCCACATTGAATTACAATATTTTTCAGACGACTTAATTTGCTTAGGGCCATGGAAACACACAGCTATTAAGATAATCACTTTTTTTATTTGTAGATCAAAAATATTTTCCCCATATTCTTGGAATATTATGATGGATATTAAATAATTTGTTAAGTAATTAGCCCAATGCGTTTTTTGCATAAAATGCTTACAGTTTTGGTTTTTATGATTCAGAGGCCAAACTGGTAATTTTAAGCCAGTGATGTAATTTAAATTAATTATCACTTTAAACTTCCCTCATAATTGCAGTCACACTAGGCAGCAGCTCAATTTTCTTGTCACAACATATAGAACTTTAATTAGAGTGAAAATTATGAACTATGGCAAGGGCTTTGCTATATTCTAGTAACCCAATTTTAATGGAAATACTGTGTTCTGATTTTTATTCAGTGAAACAGGATATAAGCTTCTCTCAGGGAGTTACATAACCTTGAAACCTTTAGAATTTTATTGGTGGCTAATATAGAGGCTACAAAAGCAAATTCCATTTTCCAAGGTCCAGAGTTACTGTATTATCCTCATAGGTTAGGTTATGCTGCGGTAACAACACAAAGTTTCTGTGTCACACTACGTCCATTTTTGTGTGTATGTGAATTTTTTTACTGGTCCAAAATGTCAGTGCAAGTCCATTTGAGATTGAGGTGACCCACCATGTGGTGGCTTCACCTTCCAGGCCCTGTGATCTTGGGGCGCCTGTGTCTCAGCATCTGTATTTACCATCACTGTGGCAAGGGACGCCAGCTCAGAGGACCTCACCTGGACTCTGGATGCCTCTGCTCAGAAATGACACCTGTCACTTTCACTTCACACTTCATAGGCCAAAACAGGTCACAAGGCTATGTTTAATTTCACTAGGTGGGGAAGAGTCATTCTCTTATATGTCGAAGAATGGGAAACGTTGGCAAGCCCAAGTCATGCTACAGCGAGTAACACAGAGGTTGCAAGAACTGGTTCAACATCTTATTTCAGGCAAACCTTTTTTTTCCTCCAACTGGATGAAAATTGCATTGAATACAAATGGGATCTTACTTCTCTAATGTGATTAGTACGACTTAAAGTACCATAAAGTACGGTACAGCTTACTGCAGAATGGGATCTTGTAGGAGGTGGTTCTGTCTTGGATTCTTTCCAGGGGGTGGGGATGCTGAGTGCTGGAACTGCCATAGGGACTTGCTGACAGCATTGCTTTGCTGAGAATGCAGTTCTGAGGCAGGGACCTATAAGATGATACCATGTGGAGGTTCTCCTTTAATTATCTCCCTTGGTGTGAGACTGAGAGATAAGATAGATACACAGTTCGAAAAGTAATCAGGGCAACTACAGCCGAATATTGTTACATGTTAGATAGTAACTACAGGGATTGAAATATTCACCTTTCTTTTCCTAAAAACCATCTTGGAACCACTTCTACCCGCTGTCATTGTTCTGTGCTCAGTCAAAAGAACGTACACATAAAGTGAAGGTCTGATAAGACAATCTACGAGGTGCATTAAGTCCCTAATTTTTTGTCCCCTTTAAGCCAAAAAGTATATTATATATCTGCTGATTTTTAAATGCTGAATATGATTTCCTGTCATGATTTTCTACTACTGCCTATGGGCTCTGGATCTATGCGAGGAAAGTGTCAATAATTTGAAACCCTTGACACTTTGTTATGTCACTAACAGCCTTTGGCCAATAGGTGTTAAGCAAGTTTTTGATGAGGAGGCTTTGGTCCAACGGGTTGTTGGTACAACCTTGGGCCAACCTGTTAACGGAAATGCATCATCGTGACATCTGGATAAAGAGGAGTCAAACACTTAGTGCCCTTTGTGTTTCTCCCATACACAAAATAATCTCTACATGTAACTAACAAATGAACTTTCCCAGCACACTGTTTTTGTCGTATTATCACAGATTTCACTTGCGAGCATCTACAGGGTTGGGGTGGGGTTGGCGGGGTGTTGAAGTCTGTAAGAGTGTTTATGCAATTGCCTTTCCCAGTAAGTGGCAGTCATTTAAGAAGCAATCTACATCAGAGAATGTACTTGAGGTTTAGTGTTTGTCCACATTTTCCATTGTTCTATTATTACCACATGTGCAATTTTTATTCTTAACAACATTTTGATAGTTTGTCGCCTTTTCAATAAAAACAAGGCCTTGTACTAAAGGATATGGCCCTGCAATAGGACTAAGAACAATAACCGTGTACCAGGTGCCCATACAGCATGTTGGTGTCAATATTTGTAAAACAGAGCATCAGTACCCTGGCCTGAGGGCATTTTAGCATGGATTGTTTACCAGAGTGATGGCACTTTCTAGGAAAGGAAAATGAGAAGAAGGCATATTTCGAGAAAAAGAAATTGTTGCAGCTAACGAAAAAGGTTTAATTGGATTTTTTCTTATTATTATTCTCTCTTGATTTTTCTCAATATATCCTCATACAATACCATGTACACTTTTACTTTTATTCTTTCATTCATTTAGCAATCATGTGTTGGTTACTATATGACAGGAAGAGGCTAAAGATAAAGAAATATGATCTTCAAGGATTTGCTGTCGTGTAAGGGATACACATAGATTAGGAATTAGAAAAATAGAGTAAAATAAAAACAAGTACATAGGAGCATGTAGAAGGGCCTAAAGAAGAATCTAGCAGAGGGGCTGGGCATGGTGGCTCATGCCTGTAATCCCAGCACTTTGGAAGGTCGAGGTGGGCAGATCACCTGAGGTCAGAAGTTTGAGACCAGCCTGGCCAACATGTCGAAACCCCATCTCTACTAAAAATACAAAAAATTAGCTGGGTGTGGTGGCACGTGCCTGTAATTCCAGCTACTCAGGAGGCTGAGGCAGGAGAATTGCTTGAAGTTAGGAGATGGAGGTTGCAGTGAGCTGAGATCGCGCCATTGCACTCCAGCCTGGGCAACAGAGCGAGTTTCTTTCTCAACAATAATGAAAAAGAATTTTCTAGGAGAGGAATGGGAAAGGAGAAAGATGATTATGCCTTTCTGAGTCTTGAAGGATATACACAAATGGATCAAAGGGGAATGAGGGCTCCAGGCAGAGGGAAGAGCCCAGAGACATCTATCCTCATGAGTGTCCAGGGAGTGGGAAGTGACATGTGAGGATGGAGCATCAGTGAGGAAGGCTTGTGGCCCTAGGCGTGGCCAATCACGGTCTGGAAACCTCACAACCCAGCACTCTGGTACCTCAGCAAGAAGTAAACTTCATCCTGGAGGTGCTAGGGAGGCACTGAAAAGTCGGACACTGGGAGAGGTAGAACATGATTCCCATGGCAGGAAGATGACTCTAAAGGCCAAGTGGAGTTTTGACAGCAGGCTGCCGTATTCCAGGTCAGAGATGATGACCAGAGTGGCAGTGGGCATGGCAAGAAGAGGAAATATGGGAAATGTTTAGACTGTAAAATTAAGAGAGCTTGTTAAGTGATTGAATGTGGAGGCTTAAGAAGAGGAATGACCAGGGATGGTTTTTATGTTTCTGACTTGTGTGACTAGCATTAAACAAAGTAAGAAATGTAGGGGAATCATCTTTGAAGGAAAGATAAGTTTGAGATGCCTGAAAAGTGAGAGTGATATGCCCATTAATGCAGTAATACTGGCTAACATTTATTGAAAGCTCAGTATATACCAAATATTGTCATAAATTATATATTATAACCGATTTAATCCACACAACCACCCTAACAGCTATTGTTAGTTTATTTTATCAAACCTAAGGTACCATCATCCATTGTAAGACACATCTTGATTCAAAGATGTTAAAATGTCCCTCTTAGAATTAATACAATATAGTATTATTCCTATTTTATGGATGAAAAAACTGAGGCAGAAAGATTAACTAATTTTTCCAAAGTCACATAGTAAATAGAGGAGCTGGGCTTCAACTCTAAGCAGTCTGCCGTCCGAAATTTTTCATTTAATCACTGTACTACATCTCCTGTTGGTACATATGAGTTGCTACATATGATCTGGGATAGAGATAGAGATCCAAAAAAATTCTTCATTAAATGGCAGAGGTGGAGATAGTGTTTATGGTACATAACTAATAAAGTTGTGATAAGGTCCTTTTTTTTTTTTTGAGACAGAGTCTTGCTCTGTTGCCAGGTGCCAGGCTGGAGTGCAGTGGCACGATCTCAGCTCACTGCAACCTCTGCCTCCCGGGTTCAAGCAATTCTCCTTCCTCAGCCTCCCTAGTAGCTGGGAGGACAGATGCGTGCCACCACGCCCAGCTAATTTTTGTATTTTAGTAGAGACGGGGTTTCACTGTGTTGGCCAGGATGGTCTCGATCTCCTGACCTTGTGATCCACCCTCCTCGGCCTGCCAAAGTGCTAGGATTACAGGCATGAGCCACCGCACCTGGCCGATCAGGTCCTTTAAATTAAAACTAAAATAAATTTGATAACTATAACCAAATGCCTCTTTTGATACATTAAAACACCTCAAAATATCAGAGTACACGTATTTCAGGCAATTTTTTTTTTACATCAGCTTCTGAGATCCCTAAGTACATGGCCATTTCATCACGTCACGTGTTTTATGAAATGCCAGTCGAGAGGTGGAGTAGAATGGAAATCTAGAAATCATTGCCATGCAAATGTGCAGAAGCAAAGCTGTGTGTTTGCATGTGAAGCTCATGTTATCTGCAGTCCTGGGAAGAATTAAATTCCTTACCTGTGGGCAGGTGTGTATTTGGCCACATGCCTGTACTTATTGGGCAAGACAATGTCCCTCAGCGCAGTGAGTCACTGCTTTTGGATGCAATCCTTCTGACTCAAGAGTAACAACTTTGTTTTTCAGGCACAGTTTGTTTCCCCATCTTCCCCCTCCCCCTGACGCCTGTCTCTCCTCCTTTTCCTACTGATTATCGGTTCCTAGTGGAGGAAGAGGAAGGGAGGAATTGATGGGTATTAAAGACAGAACCCCAGTTTACAGAGTTGCAAGGGAAATAGGAAAGCAACATTTGGAGGCTGGTGCTCAGTTTGCTTTAAGCTTTAATCAGGCAAGAAGGATAAGCTGGGAACAGCTCCAAAGAGGTAGGTTGCAGAAAAGCAGCATCTCCATGGCCTTCTCAGCAAGCTCAGGTGCAAAAGATAAGCATACATTGTCTTTGAAAGCAGAACAGTCTTTGTGAAAGTAGAATAGTCAGGGAAAGAGGGCTGCTTCGGCAGCCAGCCTTCCAGATGGGGTCAGTATGGACAGCCTCATGAGCAGCTGCAGTTTAACCCAAACAATCACACATGTTTGTAAGTGCCTTTCGTCCAACTTGCTGATAGTGTAATGACAATAAACAGAGCAAATGAAGTAGCTGCTTCAGCAAGGAATGAGTTTTCGAAAGAAGAAACCCATGTTTTTGAGACGAGCATTTCTAAACTTCATTTAATTTGCTGCATTTGGGCCCCTGAAAAAAACTGATGATAGCTACATTTTAATTTGCTATGGTTATTTAATCTTACTCTAGCCAAATCATCTTCACCAAATTTTTTTTAATAAACTTAAAAAGATTGCCTGTTTGTTTACATAAGGGTACTTGGGTAGGAAAGAATTCCATTTCTATTTATTTAGCTATCGTGGGTATAATACAGCTGTCTCCATATTTTACTTTCTCGTTTATTTTCTACCATGACCTCTTCCATTAGCTCAGTAATGCATATTAAGTAATCATATTAGCTAGGTAATAAACTGCCTTATGCAAATTTTTTGAAAAGGTGGTGGCTTATAAATACATTCCAAGATAAATAAAAATAGTGAAAGTATGAAGGCCATCTTTAAGAGGATGAAAACAATTTTCTTTCACTAGAGTTTCACAGAGAGAAGGCCTGAGACACAGAGGGAAAACATAATAATTTTCTGAAAGGTAGAAATAGGTGATGGACTGAGAGGTGAGTGTCTGGGACCAGGGGGTTCAGGCAGGGCTTGGGGCAAAAACTTCTTAGAGAATGTATCAGAAGTTATATTCTGCAGCTGCTAATAGGAACTGTGAAATAGCGTCCTCCACAAGATAAGGGTTTATATGGACCTCATTTAAGTCCAGATGTAGGCAAGCTGTTCTGTTATATGGCAGTTCCCTAATGTCATCCAGAATCAGGCTCTCTGCTCTCATCCTTAGGCTTACAAAATGGTTGTTGGAGGTCCAGCAGTCACAATCATGACTCAAATAGGAAAAAAGGAAGAAAAGCATGAGTGAAGGGGACCTGCTGATTAAAGGAGTCTCCTTTACAGAGTTTCCCCTGATGTGCCCCCACATCACATGCCTGTCTGCGAAAGGGCTAAGAAAGGTAGTTTTCTGGACTGGTTATCTGCCTGCCTCTCCCAGTGGTTCTGCTAGTAAGGAAATAGGGGTAATGCTAATCGGATAAGATTTAGAAGCCTTTGTCATAATGCAGTAGGAAGGATAGCCGTAGATTAACAGTATTGAAGGCAAACCTTGTTTATTTTATTATTTTAGCAAGGATCAAAATTTTCAGGAGGCAAAATGTAAATGTTGCCTTTTTGTTAAGACGATTTAGCTTTGGACACTACATAATCAAGACTACAACATGTGACTGCTTCCAGGGATGGCTGAGTTATCAAGGCAACAATTAGAAAATTCGGATCACTGAAGAATTAAATGTTGATACTGATCTCATAATTCTATAGAGCTATACTGGCAAGAAGGGTACTATCATTATTACTATTGTGAATGGTGTTTGAGAGTCAGGAGATGAATGTGGAGTTGCCTCATTTTCTTCAAAGCAGTTTTTCAGAGGTCACTTAAATAGCTGAATCTGCCTCCCTGGATCCCACTATGATAGGGACAAAAGGCCCCAGAGGCCTCAGCATTGGAGAACTTGTAGTCACTAGAACTTTTCTAATTGATGTCCATGGGTAATAAACGACTTTGTGCAGTTGGTTGTGGTATTTATGCTCCAAGGAAATGTAAACCTCTGATATTTATCTTGTAGCTCTTTGTCTACTGGCAACCATTGACCTCTTCTCAGAAACTTCCAGTGACACACACGTCCCTCATTTCCACCTATCACACACAAATGGGATTTAAGAAACAAGGTCACTCCTAAAAAAAGATGTTAGAAAAAGCAAAAAAACAAAAACAAAACAACAGCAACAAAAAACCTCTTTGTTAACTCTAAATAACAACACTATTGTTACATCAAATGAAAGTAAGTAGAAGTTGCCAGAAATGTAGTTCTATATTTGAAATATTTATTTTACCTTATAACTGGGGCAACCTTATGGGAACAAGGAGTGGGTTTGATGATGACAGTTACTTTACATGGTGTCAGTGATCTAGAATATAGCCCAGAAGATTTGGTTGGATTGTAATCAGCGACTAACTCCAGAAGCCTCTGTGCTTGGATTAGCTTCACTGGGCATGAAATAAGGCACAAAATTAACTATTCTTTTCTTTTTCTGGAGAATTTTATACATAGCTACACCCCACGTGAAAATAATTTTTGTTTTTAATACTGAACCAACTAAAAATATGTGAAAGAAGTAAATTCAAGTGTGTGAAAGCATAAGGAGGCAAAGGAAATAATTCTATTATATTTATTTTTCAACAAGGGCTTACATCTGTTTCTAATTTACACAGATTATTGACACATCTGGATGTTTGGCCTTAGGAATTGTAAGTTGCTGCAGTGGCATTTATTTTTTGAATCAACTCCTCAGACCACCCTGGAACTCATGCACTAGTTTGGAGAGGAGGTTGTGATATTTTAAATAAAGTTACCTTCTGGCATTTTGAAACCAGTGCAAATGGGATTCTGTCATCTTGAGTTTTATAAATTGTGGTTTTGCATTTTTGACACCTGCAGGAAAAATAAGACCGAAGCCAAAGGCCTAAATGGCTTGACAATGACAAATTATAATAGCCAGATAAAGCTATCAGGGAGATGCTGGAGAATGGTGTAGTTAGCCACTCACTTTAACTGTAGGGGACCCCAGATTTCAGCAGAAACAAAATAGTTAAAGAGCCAGTGACTGATGAAAATGCTCTTTTAACGTGGCCTGATGGGAGCGTGCATTCTAATGAGGAGAATGGGGTTGTTCAAAAGTAGGTTTGATTAATACTTTACCTCTTGGACTGATTCCTTTGTAATCGGGAGCTAACTTTTCTCCGTATGTGGTCTGATTGTAGTAATTTATTCCAAGGGTATGAACAATGAGAATCATGAAGTAGACGTTTCAGATTTGAAAAAACAAAAACAGAAACATGATGAAATACTTATTTCATGGCAAATATTTCTTAAATGGAGTAGCATGATTTTATTAAAAGCAACAGATGACCATACATCAAAATCCTAATGCAAATTGGGGAAAACAAAACCAAACCCTCCTATAGTTCTTTAGTCTAAAGGTACAATAGAAATAATTAAGCACACAAAGTGGTGTGATTAGTTTTGTTGAAGAAGGCTCTTTGGAGTTCTCACAGTAGTTTTGATTTTTTGTTTAGCTGTCACAGCAAACCTTAAAATTCTCTCCCGTTGGAGATAAAGAGTTACTAGACTGGGTGATATTGCACAGCAGACTGACAGAAGAAAAAATGACATCTGGCTTTATCTTTCCTTAGAGGCAATTACTGCACTTTCCTTTGAAAGGAAATGATCACATTTAGAGAGCGTCTGATATATCCTAGAAACAAACCTATCTATTGTGCTGACATTCTTGTCTTTAGAAATTATTTTGTTACGTCTTCACAAAGCAAAAGCACCAAATGTATGTCAATGCCTGAAATAAATGATAAAATGTCCCCATATATCAATCTAAAATCAATTTATAATATAGAATGGAGATTCACTTCTTATAACCTTCTAGTAGAGATGACAGGGAAGGAATCAGAATCAGAGGCCACATCAAAAGACTCTACCTTGCATGAAAGAGTTATGTAATTAGCACGTTCCTATCTCCATTTAAGTACCGTCTTCAATTTTAAGAGCCTATTAGGTGTCCACTGGGATCAATTAATGGCCTCTGGGAATGGCTTCATTGCAACTAAATAGGGTGTTACCATAGTATTGTACAGTATTGACCCAAACGACTTGAGACCTGTCTTACTTCTAGTGTTACCTATAATCCTGTGATTTTCAAGCCTCAGATCTTCTGAATGTGGGAGTCCCAAAGCTAATCTGAAAATTTTCTAGGTAAACCTTAGTGTTGGTCTTGATAAAGAACCAAATGGGCCTTTAAGAGATGCTTTGATGATGGAAGGTAGGAGTACACGTGAAAAACTGAATTCCACAGATAACACAAGAATTGCATTTAAGTGTCATTTTGCCTTTCTTCTAACTAGAACAGTCAGCTACTGTGACTTACTTAAATAGTAACTGTAAGCTGGCTTGGGAGTTGGCCGTGGCTGGGACCAGGGATTTTTGATCCAGTGTCTTTAATGACAGACCTTTGGAAATGCACATGGACACTGACCACTAAATAGTGAGCTGGTAGAACTGTTTCTTTAAGACATTTTGGGGCTGGGCACGGTGGCTCATGCCTGTAATCCCAGGGAGGCCTTGGGAGACTGAGGCAGGTGGATCACCTGAGGTCAGGAGTTCAAGACCAGCCTGACCAACATGGTGGAACCCATCTCTACTAAAACTACAAAATTAGCCAGGTGTGGTGGCACATGACTGTAATCCCAGATACTTGAGAGGTTTAGGCAGGAAAATAATTTGAATCTTGGAGGTGAAGGCTGCAGTGAGCTGAGATCACACCATTGCATTCCAGCCTGGGCAGCAAGAGCAAAACTCTGTCTCAAAAAAAAAAAAAAACCATTTTGGAAGGTGTCTCGTCAAGTGTGGAAGTGTTTCTTTTCTGGGTGGGTCATTTAGTTGGGTTGGAATGCCCCAAACGTAGTCACCCCTCACAGTACATCTAAGGGAATTTGTTTCTCTTTCAATAAGCCTTTCCTTGGTTTATTTCAGGCCTCTATTGGAGCTACTAACCAAAGAATAAAAAGAAACTGGAACCAGAGAGGATCAGACGTGTAAACACCAATTCAGAAACGCGAGCCAAGCAGGAGAAAAGAAAGGAGGGGAGACCAAGATCAGAACTCGGCCGACTCCTGATTCTCCAAGGTACAAATTCTCTGCTGTGTTACCTACCCAGGCCTCTCTTCCGCTCCTCTCTTCTGATTGGAAATAGGGAGTTGGAGGAACATGTCTTGGGAAAGCTGCCACCACGTGCTTAGACTGAGGCAGTCCCAGAAGTCTGGAGCTGGAGGATAACATTAGAGGTCCCTAGTCAAGTTTCCTTATTAAGTTTCTTTATTATATAGATGAGGACTCAAGGCCCAGAAAGGTGGAGAGATGAGTGGACATCTCTAAACATGACCCAGAGAAAACAAATGACTTTGTTTAGTTTTCTGATCTCAAGTAGGAGGAAATAATTAGAAAAGATATTCCAAACATTTAAAAAGCTGTTTCTTAGTATTTATTGACTATGCGTGGTATGTTTCGTACTGAATTTGATGCACTGGTATAGAAAAATCATGGGCTTGAACACATTTCCTCAACAGACAAACTCGTCACATCTAAGACACTCACTCAGCCAGTGGTGTTAGAAGCAAGGGTGAACGTGGACGACCACACTCTGAGGGTGATAGTTTGTCATTCAAGAAAGGAATGGCTTTCCTCTCCAGCCTTCTGGGGCTTACAGGCTAGATGGAGTTACACAGGAACCATGTGAAGCCCATGATCAGAGATGCGCCACATTGATGGAAAGGGAGATCCTCTGGAGTTTTTGGTTTGTGGAGGTAGGAGAGTCCTCTCCCTTCAGCCATTCCAGAGGGCCTATTGCTCACGAGGATTCGGAGTCTTGAGATGGCTGCAGATCATTACCTGAGTCATCAGGAAGAAGTCCCTGACTTATTCTCTCTTCCTTCTTCCTTTTCTGTTTTCTCCTTATCACATTGGGCTCAAGGCTTTCTAGAAGACCTGTTCTGATTTCAGAATCTACTGTCCATGTTTCTCAATGTTTTCTTTTCTTTTTTTGCTGGTTGGATCACAGTCAGCTTTGATCTCTCATTAACCAGAAATTTCTATTCCTTTGACTCATTCATTTCCTTTACCAGGAAATTAAAAATGAACCACTATTTTATCAGGTATAACCTGTATATGATTTTATTTTCTTTTCATACAGTGTTTAAGCTGTTTTCATATATATTTTAGATTTGTTTTAGACCTATTTCGAAAAGGAGATATTTTGTTTCTTAATTAGAAAGACCTTTATTCCTTAGCATAACTTGAACCTTTTGCTCTTTTGGGTTGAGGACTTAGTACTTTATAACTATATAGAAATATATAATTCTTTACTTTCTTTATAAATATATTTTATATAAACTCAGATATACATTTTTTATAACGAATTTTTTTCATTTAATATGAGTTTTGAGCCATTATATTTTATTTGGCAACATCAATTTTGCTATTGTTATAGAATACCTCGAAAGTTCAAGTTTTGGATTTCCAAGCATGACCTCCAGTTGTCTTGATGAGAGAATATACATTCTGTATCCAAAATGTCACTCAGGGCCAATTGATCCTTTGAGATTTGACTCAAATGCCTTGTCCCATGTGCAGTGAGGGACTCAGTCTTTCTGAATGTCTCAGGTCATTGAGCGGACAGGGTACCGCCATTTCTCCTGCCTCCTTCTGGCCCTGGGGTCTTGCTTCTGTGGATTAGTGTTCATGGTTTACTCACATCTGTGTGCTATTCTTTTTATGAACTGTGCACCCCACATAGAACATTGTCCAAATCCTTCCTGTCTGTCCACATTCCCAGGCTGTGTGTATAGTAGACATTCACTGAAGTTTTGGGACAATGGAATTGTTTAATTAAAAGAAGTTTAAATTACAGCATCATTAAAATAAAGTAAATAATGGCTGGGTGCGGTGGCTCACACCTGTAATCCTAGCACTTTGGGAGGCCGAGGTGGGCGGATCACCTGAGGTCGGGAGTTTGAAACCAGCAAGGTCAACATGGCAAAATCCTGTGTCTACTAAAAATACAAAAAATTAGCCAGGTGTGGTGACATGTGCCTGTAGTCCCAGCTGCTCGGGAGGCTGAGGCAAGAAAATCGCTTGAACCCGGGAGGCGGAGGTTGCAGTGAGCGGAGATAGTGCCACTATACTCCAACCTGGGTGACAAAGCAAGACTCCGTCTCAAAAAAAAAAAAAAAAATGGAAGTAGATAATATTGCAGCTCTTGGAAATTTTTGATCTTTAAGTGCTTCTCACTGTCTACTTTTTTCAGCAGGCTGCCTGGTTTGTAATACTCCTTTATTCTCCCTCCCAACCCCGCCCTGATTCCTGCCATTTTCTCTCTGGTTTCAATTCCATCTCTTACTTCTTTTCTTTTCTCTTCTTTTCCTTTCTTTTATGGTCCTTCTCTTCTCTTCTCTTCCTTCTTTTCTTTTCTTCTTTTTTTTTTTTTTTTTTTTTTTTGGAGACGGGGTCTCACTCTGTCACTCAGGCTGGAGTGCAGTGGCACCATCTCAGCTCACTGCAACCTCCGCTTCTGGGTTCAAGTGATTCTCCTGCCTCAGCCTCCTGAGTAGCTAGGATTACATGCATGCACCACCAAGCCAGGCTTATGTTTTAGTAGAGATGGGGTTTCACCAGGTTGGCCAGGCTAGTCTCCAACTCCTGATCTCAAATGATCCGCATGTTTCGGCCTCCCAAAGTGCTGGGATTACAGGTGTGAGCCACTGTGCCCAGCCAAATCTTGTTATTTCTTATACTGAGAATTTAGTTATCTGGGTAAGTCCTGCCTTCCATCAAGGCATCACTTTAAGACCTGTTTACACCCAGTGTTTCATCTAGGTATATTCCCAGTCAAGACACATATTCCCCCTTTGAAGAACTCTAGCACCTCTTGTCAATCCTCTGTGTCAACACACCTCTCATCTCTCCTTCCAAATTACATGAATTTAAACACAAGGAAGCCAGACTCTCTTTGAAGAAATCTTTTCATATTCTTACTATTTTAAATGCCTTGTCTCGTTTCATTTGAAAATATTTTAATATAATGTGTTATCTTACGTAAGAAAATCCCACAAAAATGATGAAAGCTATATATGTTGTCAAATTTCATACAAGTGAGTCTAAGTGAAAATATTAGATCAGCTTTTACAAAAATTGTCATGTATTATTTTAAAAAGTTTTACCATATTGTTGCATCAAACTTGGTTCATTTTTTCTCCTCTAGTGATTTGAAGTTATACATTCCATTTTTATCTCTTATGGTTAGGGTCAACTTAAAATATCTATGTAAACCTAGTTTTTAGTCAATTAAGAATGAAAAAGTTGGAATTTTTCCCTGAGCTAAATGAGAAATTTCACATACCTCATCAATTTCCAAATATTATTGAAACAATTTGAAGTTTTAGTTCCAGATTAGTATTATTTTATATAACACACTTTCATTTTTTCTTTTTTCTTTTTTTTTTTAATTGAGACAGAGTCTCTCTCTGTCTCCTAGGCTGGAGTGCAGTGGCATGATCTTGGCTCACTGCAACCTCCACCTTCCAGGTTCAAGCCATTTTCCTGCCTCAGCCTCCCGAATAGCTGGGACTATAGGCACATGCCGCCACACCTGGCTAATTTTTGCTTTTATTTTAGTAGAGACAGGGTTTCACCTTGTTGCCCAGGCTGGTCTCAAACTTCTGAGCTCAGGCAATCCGCCACCTCAGCCTCCCAAAGTGCTAGGATTACAGGTGTAAGCCACCGTGCCCAACCAAACCTCCTCAAGTTTATGTCTGCCTTGGGCGTCAAATGCATGCCAGGGCAGCTAGTTTCCTCTGCTTTGGTCAACCCTGCCTTTGATACAGAAATGACAAACTATGGTTGATGACAGGTCTTCCTTACTCTTCATGAATGTTGACACTGGGTCTGAAGTTTGAACAGGCCTTGAATGTGTTCTGTTGATTTCTGTGGTCCGTCCTTGCCTGTAGGCCTCATCTCATTGAGAGGGTCTTGGTCCAGGTGTGGGTAGAAGGCAGACCCAGTGGGCTTCTCCTCTGCTGGGTAGCTGGTATGTTGACACTCACCATCACCTGTGCTGTTTGTTAGTAAAGCATTAAAACTCTAGTTTTCTCTTGGATTATTTCAGGAGAATAGGAAGTGACATTCATGTGCTTAGGAAACCTGGTAGTTTTAGGTTTGTATCTTGAGCTGGCACTTGTATTTACCTTTCTATGCTTTTCTCCCTACCACTTCCTATATCTGTTGATTTTGTTCTCTGCAAAAGATATGGTAGGGTAAATAAAATAACATGAAGAATCATTTCCAGGAACCTATGTCAAAACAGTCAGGAGCTCACAGGATAGTTGGGGAGAGCTGATGAGCACACAGGAAACATCACACAGTGGAAGGAAGCCAAGAAGGGGAAGAGCTGAGGTCAAATTCCCACTCCATCGTAAGTCGTGTGAACTTGGATAAGTCCCTTAAGTTTTCAGTCTTATTTATGATTTCCTCTGACAAAACAGGTTTTTCACTAAGAGCCACATAGTTTGGCAGCAAGGAAGACAGAAAAATGTAAGGAACTACTACCCACTGACTAGGGAGGCAAGTCAAGCACACCAGATAGTGTAAGAACGCTGGTGTCCTGCATGACCAATGACCTCTCTGTTGCGCTCCGATGAGGTCAGGGAATGACATAAGATAGAAGGAGAGGAGAGCTGTTACTTAACTTTCAGATAGTGAGCCCCCGAATACACTGTCTAATACTTGTTTTGATCTTTGATCTCAGTTTTAACATAGCAGATGGGACACACATTTGGCAAGAGTGCAAAAGGAAAGTTCTGGAACAGGTGGGGCAGCTGGCCAGTAGTAGCCACATTCATCCCCAAACAGTGTATGTGACATTAAGTCACTGAGGCTGTGAACATTCTGCTATCAGACAGGATGTGTTCCCATCTCATACGGTGTCTTCCATATGTCTCAAAATGTTGACAGCCTTAAGAAACCATGGAAAGAGCAAATAAAAGGTGAGGAAGAGAGCGATTACCCAGGACAAACAAAGGGATGGAGGCCAGCTGTTCTCCAGCCTCCCTGAGGACAAAGGGTTCCTCCTGTGAACTGTCCGAGCTCATGATCCGTAAGCTTATTCCACTTAGCACTCCCTGTCGTGGAGTGTGGTTGTTTGTATACTGGGCTAATGTTTCCTATGGAACTGAAATCATCTGGAGCCCACAGCCTGCCTCTTTTGTCTTTGGGTCCCCTTAGGATGGGCCTTATACTTAATAGGAACTCAGTGACTGTGTGTTGAAAGCATAGGCGGGCTGGAAACCGCAGTGGCAGGAATATAAATCACATAGAATTAAGGTCCATTTTCTTGAGGGTTGTTGAATCAGGGAATAATTTACCGAGGGAATGTTATCTCCTCTAGAGGTCTTAAAAAAAAAAAACTCCTCCTCAATTTGAAATGATTTAAATATGGTCTTGCGTGTGGCCAGAGGAAGTGAGCAGCTGAGCTCTCAGGATTCTGTCCAGAGCCCAGAGCTCTGATCTATGATGAGAAACATCAGCTTTGACTTCTCTCTCTTCCTCTACTTCCTGGTCAGCCATGTTTGAATCCAATTGACAATGATAAATGAACAGTAGGATTCTTGCATTTTGTACTTTCATGAAACTCTCTGAGTAGCTGAAAGAGAGATCTGGGCTTGGGGTTATTCACCGGAACAAGGTCCAGCCGTTATCTGAGGCTGTGGCAGGTCTCTGTTTCTGCCGCTGTGATGACTGGGCACTTAGGAGCAAATCAGATGGCCTGAATAAAACTGAGGCTGTGCATATGCAGTTTTCTGGAAATCTTCCAAATAGGGACTCTAACCTTAGCATGAAGGTTTTTTGCTTTTGTTTATTTTTTTTAAAGGCATCTGAGATTTTGCCAGTAGTCCTTGGACATAGCCCTTCATGCCATCCATCATATGCAGAGGACAGGGGGAAGCTTTCCCCCTTTTCTGCTCTGACTCTGTGACACTCAGTGAAACTAAAGGGATTTTTGACAAGGGAATTACATTTTTTCATTTGATAGTGAAATTGTGTTTCTCTACTTAAAAGGAACTTTGAATTCTAATTTTTAAGTAGTTTTGGAATGAGATGTTCAGGACTGTTAGAAGTGCATTTTAATTTTTGATTTCTCATTTTGTTTGTGCTCCAGAGCTTCCTAGTTTTCTTTTTTTTTAGAGACGGAGTCTCCCACTGTCACCTAGGCTGGAGTGCAGTGGTACGATCTTGGCTCACTGCAACCTCCACCTCTCGGGTTCGAGCAATTCTCCTGCCTCAGCCTCCTGAGTAGCTGGGACTACAGGTGCCCACCACCACGCCCAGCTAATTTTTGTATTTTTTAGTAGAGTTGGGGTTTCACCATATCGGCCACGCTGATCTTAAACTCCTGATCTTGTGATCCACCCTCCTTGACCTCCCAAAGTGCTGGGATTACAGGCGTGAGCCACCATGCCCGGCCCTTAGTTTGCTTATTATGATTATTTTTTATGAGTGTTAATACTTTATTTTGGTATAAAGATGGAAAGCTAGAAAATACACTGAATTTAAAATTTTCTTGTTTCCCCTTCACGTTGTAGAAACTCCCTTTCCTTCAGAGCTAATTTGTTCAAACTCAAATACTTAAAAATTACAGCAGCCAAATAAAGACAGGGGTAAAAAAAAAAGAAGGTAGCCTGGGCCAATAGTGTCACTTGGTGTAGACTTTGGAGGTGTTGAACAGGAGCCTCTGTTTCTGTTTCCTCCTTTTCTTTCCTCCTTTCTCTTCAGAGAGGGGATCTCAAGTAGTTGGTATGACCAGTTTCATGAAGCTTGCTTTAATAGTTTCCCTGAAGTAGTTTGCTTCTATTTCTTAGAATTTCCTTTTGAAAAATGGTGGTAAAGGGGTGAAGAACTGTTGGTGTTTTGATTAGACCAGGTTCTTTGTGAAAGAAAAGAGAATGGGGGTTCAGCATTGACCTAAAATGTATTGAGCCCACCCTCTGGGTCAGGCACTGGTATTGAAAGCTGGGAGTGGCATCTGCATCTTGCTGCTTGTCCTGTAACTCCAAGTCTCCCAGGGAGAAGAGGCTGTGAGCATGCTGGAGGTGTGTGTCTGAATCGCAATAGAACACGGAGGGGCAGGCATGTTGGGTTACTGAAGGACAGGTTATTCAACTTCATATTCTGGGAGTTTTAATTGTATAGTCCTGTTCTCCAGAATGCCATCACTAGCCCCTTGTGGCTGTTGAGCATTTCACATGTGGCTAGTCTGAATTGAAATGTGCTGTGAGTATAAAATACATGTCCTAATATCTAAGACTTCGTATAAATGAAGGAGGTAAAATATCTTGATATTTTTCAGTAATTACATGTTGAATGATAATATTTTGGATATTTTGGATTTAATATAATAAACTACTAAACTTAATTTCATCTGTTTCCTGTACTGCTTAAAATGGGGCTACTAGAGAATCTAAGACTACACATGCAGAATTGTCTTTAGTTCAAGAGGTTCCTTCCTTACCCAGGGCTTCACATCTGCAAAGTTACACATGTGGCTTACATAATATTTCTACTGATGGTGCTGGTCTAGACATGGCATTGGAAAGAAGTGGGGACAATTCTCGTTAGATCTTCTCCTTCATTCTATTTCTTATAAGTGCTGGAACTGTGAATTTTGGCAATGATATGTTGCTTTGAGCAATGCACATGGCCTTCTCCATGTGCCTCTTGTTTTTCTAACAAGATTATAAATATCTTGAGTGCCTTTATTTGTAGCATCAACAAACTTATAATGAGTGATAATTGTTGTGTCAGGTATGGTGCTGGGTTCTGGGATTGCAAAATTGAATAAGACCTGGCCATTGCCCTAGGAACTGCTATCTAGAGATAAGACAGGTGTAAGTATACAGCTGCCAGAATTAAATGCAAGCCTGGGGGCTGCGGCATTCCCATGATGGGAAGAGGAATCCAGAAGGATGGGGTCTGAGTCAGCTATTTCTATAATATCCCCAGCTCTACTAAATCATTTTTATATATAAGTTGTTTTTATCACACAAGTACAGTCATGCATCGCTGAACAATGGGTACATGTTCTGAGAAATGCATTGTCAGGCAATTTCATCATCCTGTATGCATCATAGAATGTGCTCACACAAACCTAGATAGTATGGCCTACTTCTCACTCAGGCTCAATGGCACAGCCTATTGCTCCTAGGCTATAAACCTGTATAGCATGTTACTATACTGAATTTGGTAGGCAATTGTAACACAAGGGTAAGTAGTTGTGTATCTAACATATCTAAACACAGAAAAAGTACAGTTGAAAACAGTATAAAAGATAATAAGTGGTACATGTATTTGTCTGTTCTTGCATTGCTGGAAAGAACTACCTGAGACTGGGTAATTTATAAAGAAAAGAGGTTTAGTTGGCTCACGGTTCCACAGGTTGTTTAGGAAGCATGGCTGGGGAGGCTTCAGGAAACTTACAGTCATGGTAGAAGGCGAAGGGAAAGCGGCATGACCTACATGCTGGAGCAGGAGGAAGAGAGCAAGGCAGGAGATGCCACACACTTTCAAACAACCAGATCTCATGAGAACTCACTCACTATCATGAGAACAGCAAGGGGTAAATCTGCCCCCATGATCCATTCACCTCCCACCATGCCCCACCTCCAACATTGGGAATTATAATTTGGCATGAGATTTGGGTGGGGACACAACTCCAAACCATATTAGTATACCTGTATAGGGCATTTCTGGGTGAATCAGTGAATGAGTTGTGAGGGAATGTAAAGGCCTCGGACATTACTGTAAATTACTGTGGACTTTATTTTTATTTATTAATTTATTTTTGAGACTTGATAGCCTAGGTTGGAGTGCAGTGGCACGATCATAGCTGACTGCAGCCTCAAACTCTGGGATCAAGTGATCCCACCCCTCAGTCTCTGAGTAGTTAGGAATACAGGCATGTGCCACCATGCCTGGCTAATTTTTAAATTTTTTTTAGAGACAAGTCTTGCTATGTTGCCCAGGCTGGTCTCAAACTCCTGGCCTCAAGTGGTCCTCCTACCTTGGCTTCCCAAAGTGCTGAGATTACAGATGTAAGCCACTGTGACTGGCCCTACTGTAGGCTTTATAAACACTGAAGTTAGGCTACATTAAACTTGTAACAAATATTTTTTCTTCAATAATACGTTAAATGTAGTTCATTGTAATTTTTTAACTTTATAAACTTTTTTACCTTTTTTACCTTTTAGTAAGTACAGCTTAAAACACAAACATATTGTAAAACTATGAAAATAGTTTCTTTCTTTATATCTTTATTCTGTATTTTCCTATTTTTTAAAGCTTTTAATCTATTTCCTACCTAATTTTATTGTTGTTGTTGTTGTTGTTGTTAAAAGCTAAAACAAACACACACATCAGCCTAGGCCTACACAGGGTGAGGATCATCATCACTGTCTTCCACCTCACATCTTGTCCCACTGGAAGGTCTTAGGGGCAATAACACGCATGAGGCTGTCACTTCTTATGATAATAATGTCTTCTTCTGGAATACCTCCTGAAGGGCCTGCCCAAGGCTGTTTTACAGGTAACTTTTTGTTTGTAAAGTAACAGGAACACACTCTAAAATAATGATAAGAAGTATCCTATAGTGAATACATAAACCAATAACATAGTCCTTTATTATCACTGTCAAGTATTATGTGCTATACATAATTGTATGTGCTTTTCTTTTATCTGACTGGCAGCACAGTAGGTTTGTTCACATCAGCATCATCACAGACACGTGAGTAACATGTTGTGCTATGATGTTAAGATGGACTTTTTCAGCTTGATTTTAATCTTATGGAACCACTATCATATATGTGTTTCTTCGTTGACTGCCTTGTCATTACGCAGCACATGACTGTAAAAGATAATCATTGTAAAAAAAATAAAGAAAATACAGATAAAGCAGAAAACACAGACCTCACAGTTGGCATGGTCAGCATTTGAATACAACCCTTTCCAGTAATAAGTTTGTCAAGGGTCAGAACTCAAACTGACATTAGGCATAGCAGAAAAGAGTATTTGTGACTTTTCAATGGCTGGATCTAGAAAATCAAACAACAATCATCTCTCTCTCTCTCTTTCTCTCTCTCTCTCTCTTTCCATCTTTTATCTGTGGTTTCATCTATTCTGGCTTCATTCCCAGACTGATTTTCTGCTCATTCTGGAAAGATGGACCCTGACAGTTTAGGCTTATGTGATCCTTTGTGCCTATAGTCTCAGTAGAAGAGAGAGGGAGGCAGGGAGAGACAGAAACAGAGTGAGAACCACCACCTCCATTATTGTGTTCAAAAAGGGTTAATCTACTTGGTCCACCCAGCAAAATCCATGGATTAAGAAAGGGAAAGACTGGTTTCCCACAGACAGAGAAGCAGAAAAGAAGATACATCTGTGTACTACCTGCCCACCTACTTATTAACCTGCTTATTCATCTGGCACAATAAACTATTTGGGAGAGATGAGAGAAATACAAAGGTGCCTACTACTTCTCAGCTTAATAATGAAGGCTCATTTACTGAAAGAGGTACGACCAAAGCCAGGCTTGTAGGAGAGTTATCCTTACCTCAGTGTGACCCTCGTCCAAGCTTTTCCCCAGAACAAGATTATGGCTCCTGTTGCTGAGGTGTGCGTATCTCTTCTTTGTTGACATTTCTAGTAAGGAAATCAGTTGCAGCTGTCTTTGGTATGGACACTGAACCACACTTGGAGTCTTCACATTCATTCTTGCTCACGATCTGAGGGCCCAACTTCCCTACTTTAGCGAAAGAGAGCTGTCTGACTTTCTAGTCAAGGCTGGAGGTGCTGCTGGATTTTGCTAGAAGCAGGAAGAACTTCAGTGTGGAAGCTCCTGCTCCTGTTGGAGGGGGAGAGTGTTGCATTTCCCAAGGGAAGGCTTGGAATGGGTGGTACAGGACAGAGATTTAAGGAATGGGACACAATTGGGTGTAGGGGTGGGGAATCTGGAAAGAGACTGTCCAGGAGGAAGAGAGCAGTTTTAGAGGGCACTCTTGTTGCAAAGCCCCAAGTCATATAGGGCCTTCCGTTGTGGTATAAGGAACAGTGGTGTTACATGGCATTCTTGTTTTTGTTCCTCACGTGCTGCATCCTTAAGTTTCAAGATGGACTTGACCCTGCAGTAGCTATAACATTACCTGGAGAAGCAAGGTGTGGAAAAGGGAGGGGTTTGTTCTTTTTGGGGGATCTGATGGTGAAAGGGTGTCAGGTCTAAGCAGAAAAGTGAGAGACCTATGTGGCAGCGATGGCTATAAAGACTCTCTGGGTATGAGAGACAATAAGAGTGAATTCGCTAATCTCTGTTTTCTGCTGAAAGGGCTCATGAGCTCTATCTCTGAACCCCAAAAAAGAGGCCCTGACCTTTCCATATATGCAATATATGTCACCTGGAAATGTTGGGGTCTCCCCCGTAGATCCCTTGCAGATCCACAGTCACTTGGATTTATTTCATGCTTTCATAATACTGACCTGTTTTAGCAGAGAGGCTCTAGGGTGGCAAATACTGAAACTGAGTGTCTTGAATGGCAGTAGATTTCAGAGCCCATTCAGGGTGCTCTGAAAGCTGACTGCATGGCACCCTGAAAAGACATCTCTCTTGGTCTACTCCAAGATTCTTCTGGCTCCTAATAAAATAAAGACAACATTTTTAGGCTGCATAAAGGTCAGATAATGAGTGTGCATACTGAATAAAGATCAACCTTTGCCTCTATGCTTGATATACCACCTCTTAATCTGATCATGTAGAACATGGTTCTTAGACTAACATAGGACATGATAAAACTTGATTTACAGAACAATGTACTTTGTAAAATAGATGATTGCAAAACACTTTAAATGTAGAAAGTATTATATGGACGCTTAATGATCATGGCAATTATTTTACAACTTAATTGTGGGAAAATGAAAGGAATGGAGTAGTTTAATGAATTCAAAAATTTATCAGACTGTGTACTATGAGGAAGATAAAAAGGAGAGTTTGTAGCTTTACATTACCTTTCGTGAATGTTAAACCTGCAATCAGACTTCTCAGCATTTTTAAAACCAGAGACATAGTGTCCTTAGAGTTATAACGTGATTTTGATTATGCAGATAATTAGCTTTAAGTAAATTATATTTTACATTTAATGAGAATCATATTTAAAAGAAACAACAAGCCGGGCACGGTGGCTCATGCCTGTAATCCCAGCACTCTGGGAGGCCAAGGTGGACAAATCGCTTGAGGCCAGGAGTTTGAGACCAGACTGGCCAACATGGTGAAACCTCTTCTCTACTAAAAATACAAAAATTAGGCAGATGTGGTGGCACAAAACTGTAATCCCAGGAAGGCTGAGGCAGGAAAATTGCTTGAACCTAGGAGGTGGAGGTTGCAGTGAGCCGAGATCACACCACTGCACTCCAGCCTGGGCAACAGAGTGAGACCCCATCTCAAAATAAATAAATAAATAAAAATAAAATAAACAACAAATGTTATGGCATGGCACTATCACAGCAGAGGTGATGAAATACATGTGCTTTAGAGAAGTAGAGAAGACTTATGTGCCTTTGGGATGTGACTCTTTCCACAAGTAGAAGCTTGTGGAGAGGCAGCCTGTATCCAAACTCAGCCTTCAGCACAACTGAAATTGGGTGAGTTCCTTTTGTTAAAGTTTGTATATTGCAGTAATAAAGTGATATAATCCTGAGCTTTAGAGTGGATTTACTAAAGGCAATAATGCATGCTGTACATTTTACATTGAGGATTTCAAAACCCTGGTTATTCTATGCATTGACTATCCCTTCTGGCCCTGAGAATTGTATAAAGTGAGCTGAGTGCAAATGGATGCTTGAATTTTATTATGTTTGGCTACCAAGTCAGTTAAAGAAATCACTTACCCTGCCCACTCACTAGAAGTGCTATTGGCCTTGGGATTTTTATACCTTTGGTCCTTGGCTACAATAGTTTCTACATAATAAATTGAGATTAAAGTTGCTTCCCGTCATGAGATGAATAATATTTAACATAGCTATTCAACGTATCTAACTGGCAACCTTTGACCAAATCACTGGAATAATTTAATTTTTTAAAATCAGATTTCATCCTACTTTGAAGCAAATTGATTCACCACCTCAAACTAAAGTTTGAAATAAGCATTTAGGCATAAGCAGCTTTCCTAACCTACAAGGGAAGTCAATTCCCAAAGAATTTTCCATTTTTGTGGTTCGGGTTTACTTTCTCACAATCTTTTTGCAACCTATCTGTACAGAGTTTACACCTTTGAGGTATAATCCCAAGTAATTTATCACTTTTTCTATACGCTAAAATGAAATAGCTTAATTCTCAGGGGATTAGTTGAGAAAACATTTGCTGTTTCGGCCCACCCTCTGTAGTCTATATTTCTTTAAGTTGTTAAAATGTCAAATATAAAGAGGGTCCAACAAAGCAACAATAAAGTTCAAAGAGAGTAAACCATATTCTACCCAGTTATTGCAATTTTTTAATTGATCTCATTGATCCTAGATAATAAATGCACATTGCTATAATTTTCGGAATCCTTGTCAAGAAGATTTTAAGACAATCAATTTAGGAATAAATGTATTACTCAAAAGACAGTTTTACTGGTCAGGTCAAGAGCTGGCTCTTTCTGGGGGAAAAAAAAAAAAGTTGTGCTTGTGTTTTCAGTATTCACACAGATCCTTGTTTGATGATTTCCAAACATTCAAAGTAATGTATCTTTAAAAGTATGTTTGAAAGGTTAATGTCTATAGTTGATTAGTACAATATAGGAATTAATGAATTCAATTTTTATTTATTCTGATTTGTAATTGCTAATTGTTGTTGGTTAATCTAAGTAAGGCCTCGAGCCTTTATTGGAAGTGTCTGCCTTTGAAAGTTGGCTGCCTTGAATTTCCTTGGCTACACTCAAGACTTGTGAAATTCAAACACACTTGTAAAATCTAGACACCTATTAATGCCCATCAGTAACCTGTAATGAAGGCTTGAATCTATTAGCAAAACGGATAAACAGCCTTTGAAATGCAAAGATAAATATAAGAAATCACGAATATACTAATTGCTCTTGCTCTTTGATGTTAGACCAAATTTGGCCCCTAGCAATGAAGAGAGACACGTGTGTGTGTGTGTGTGTGTGTGTGTGTGTGTGTGTGTGTAGCTGTGCATGCACACATGAACATGTATAGATAGGTCCTCTTTGTGGAATTCAGCGTTTTAAGTAGTTCTGAAAAAGAATTATAACAGTTTTACTTTTATGTGGGATATTTGCATATACACAGTGCTTTCCCACCCATATTTAAACAGCTTTTTTCCTTATTCCCGTTTAGTCATTTCCTGCTCTTCTCCCTGATACTACCTTAAATACCCAGACATTTCTCTGCATTGCCCGTCTGCCCCCACAGGAGCCATTCTCCTCCCAGCATGGCTCTGCAGGTCTCACAGTGGCAGAATCTGGATGACAGCCAATGGCCCAAGAGCTGTTGCTGATGAGCAGCAGTGGAGTCATCATTAGCTGGGTGGACAGAATTGCTTTAGGGATGTCTTGTTGGGGCCTGAGAAACAATGGCCTGGATGGCCAGCCTAGTCAGCCATCAGGAGGCTTCCGGATGTGCTTCCTTTCTCTTTGAGCAGATACCAGCCTTGAGCCAGCTGTATCTATAATGGGCTCAATTGTAAAATGCAGCAGACTCTTCAGTTGCAGCTATGAAATCACAGGACACTGTACAGCAAGATTCGATTGCTTATAAGTATCTATGCATTTATGATTTTACATGTATACAAAAATGCATGAAGTAGCTACACCAAATTATTGACAGCACTCTGGGACAGGTACCAAGGCAGGGGCTGAAGACAAAGGCCAATTCTGTGTTGTTTCAGGACTGTATGGTATAGAAGGGAAGACACTTACAAGGCCATGCAGTGATAAAGCCAGTATGGAGAGATATGCAGGCTGCCAAGGGAGCATTCCCGTCTGATAGTCCATGGCTCTTCCTCTTTGTTCATGGGTGTGTGATGTGTACAGAGTAGCACTTTATGAAGGTTCAGTGGGCCAGGATTGCAAGAGAGACTAAACTTGAGGGAACAGCATCTGGGGTCAGGAAGGCCAATCTGGAGGTGACCATAAGAGTCCAAGGGTTGAGGAAGACGTAGTCTTGATGAACTTGGTGTGAAAGTAAAGGTTAGATTCAGATATTTTATAAACACATAAACACACACACGATTTTCTTACAAGCATAAATTCCTTTGAAACACAAACTATGAAGCCCAGAGTGATTTTATGGGGGTATAAAGCTTATGGAATTTTAGACCCCTTTATAAGAAAAAATGAAATAAAAATATAAAATTTGTTATAAAAATGAATATTGTGAATGAGTAAAAAATATTTAATCTGGCAAATATCACAACACCATAACAATTTAAAATATGACATTATTTTTATTAACCAACTGCATGAAATACTTTTGTAATACATTTTTTGGCTTCATATTTTATTTTATTTATTTATGTATTTTTGAGACGGAATCTTGCTCTGTCGCCCAGGCTGGAATGCAGTGGTACGATCTCAGCTCACTGCAACGTCTGCCTCCCAGGTTCAAGTGATTCTTCTGCTTCAGCCTCCTGAGTAGCTGGGACTACAGACATCCACCACCTTGCCACCATGCCCAGCTAATTTTTGTATTTTTAGTAGAGACAACGTTTCACCACATTGGCCAGGCTGGTCTCGAACTCCTGACCCCATGATCCACCTGCCTTGGCCTCCCAAAGAGCTGGGATTACAGGTGCGAACCACCACACCTGGCCGGCTTCATATTTTAAAATCGCTTTTTATAACAAGATTTTTATAGTAGTATTTTCTATATGGAGACTGAAAATATAATGTAGTCTTTGCTCTAGCATAATCAAACTGTATTTGTTGTTGTTGTTATTGTTGTTCTTTATAGGATGCATAAAAACCATAGCCTTACTGCTACAGAGTTGTACCTTACTGTTAAGACTGAATATTTACATTCCCTACCCAAATTCACATGTTAAATCCTCATGCCCAGTGTGATGGTATTTGGGGGTGGGGCCTTTGGAAAGCAATTAAGTCATGAGAGTGGACCCTTCATGAATGGAATTAGTGACCTTATGAAAGAGGTCCCAGAGATCTGTCTTGTCACTTCTGCATGTGAAGACACAGAGAAGTCAGCCATCCGTGCGCCTGAAATGGGCCCTTATCAGACACTGTATTAGTTCATTCTCACACTGCTATAAAGAAGTACCTGAGACTAGGAAAAGGAAAGAGGTTTGATTGACTCATGGTTCTGCATGGCTGGGGAGGCTTCAGGAAACTTACAATCATGGAGGAAGTGGAAGCAAACATGTCCTTCTTCACATGGTGGCAGGAAGGAGAAGTGCAGAACAAAGGGGGAAAAAGCCTCTTATAAAATGATGAGATTGCATGAGAATGCACTATTATGAGAACAGCATGGGGGAACCTCCCCCGTGATCTAATCACCTCCCACAAGGTCCCTCCCCCAACATGTGGGGATTACAATTCAAGATGAGATTTGCGTGGGGACACAGAGCCAGACCGTATCTGGCTCTACCAGCAAATCTGCCAGCATCTTGATCTTGGACTTCACAGCCATCAGAACCATGATAAATAAATTTCTGTTGTTTATAAGCCACTTAGTCTGTGGTGTTCTGTTATAGCAGACTAAACTGACTGTGAAACCTAAAAATAGAAGAATTTTGGTAAGTTCTTTTGTGCAATTCCTATCAATAAGGAAAAAAAAAAGTTATGGCGAGGGGTAATTATACTTGTTCCTTATTAAAGCATATTTCTGAAAAAAGACATCTCTTTTGATGTTTAGAATTAAATCCTCTACTTAAAATTTTACATATCTGAAGACTAGAAAAATTTCAAAGACTAGCGCTTTAGCTTTTTAAAATCTTTCTCATTCCCCACTAGTCATGAACTTATGGACACATTCCCTGTTTTATAGAGCAAAACAACTTTTGGTCTTGCTCCTTTGTGGCATGGCATAGGATGATGAGTAGCACAATGTATGTTAGGGGCATTCTTTCTATGCAAGGAGAGTAATGGCTGCAAACCGTGTAAATGTACCCACCAAATCCAAACTAAATATATCCCCCTCTGTTTAACCTCCCCTGAGCCCAGGCTCTCAACTGTGACACTACTGATGTTTTGAACTGGGTAATGCTTTGTAGTGGGAGCCTGTTCTCTGCAGTGTAAGGTGTTTAACAATACCTCTAGTCTCTAATCTGTAGAGGTCAATAAAATGCATTTGTTGGTGACAAAGAAAAAGGTCTCCAGACATTGCCATATATCTCCTGGGGGGAAAATATCCCACCATTGAGAACCACTACTTCAAACATATCCCTCAAAATGCCTGTGGCCTCTCCACCGTCATCTAACAAGAGGGCACTATGACATTGCAGAGTTGCAGTGGAAAGATGACAGCAGTTTTTCCTCATTACAGTAAAACTATTTTATATTCAGAAATTTCACAAAAACTTGTCAACACATTGCTGGGTGCCTCCCAGGGCCTTGGCAGAGGCCTGCAAAAGTGAAACGTAAATATGCTTTTGGGGAAAAAAACCTGTCAACACAATGACAATGGTGTGACATTTGTAGTAAATGCCATGGTTCAGGACTGGGTAAATTCTTGCCTCAAAAGAAACAAGTTTTCGTGCAAATCCATTATTTTTTTGGATGGGTCATAGATAGGACCTAATTGCACATGGATCAATCCATTGCAGAGAACACTGGAACGCCTCAGAAACTGACAAAACTTTCTTGGCCCAACAGGAAAGCATAAGATCCCCATGCTTCTTGGGATTGGTTGGCAATGTAAAATGATTCTTAGGATTAAGAGTAGTAAGCCAGTATATACCCCAGCCTTTAGCCATCAGTGTGAATTCTTATTTTAATGATACCTCATGTATTAAATTCTGCCTATCAAGCAATAAAAATGCCACTACTTTGTAGCCTACCAAGTTTATCTTTTAATTTATTCTCTGTAAAACCTTCTCTTAAGGCATCACTTTTCTACCATAGTAAAAATGTCTCATGTTTTCATGCAATGAAGTTTCCCATAGAACTGGGTGTTCAGATGAGTTGTGAGTCAACATCTAGTATCATCTGCATATTTAAAATCTTGACTCCATCCTCTCCCATGGTTTCCAGGTGGCCTAGTGTGCATGCTCATGTTTTCTGTTCTGATGTTCAAATAGCACATCTTTTTCTTTTTAGTTAAGCTGTGATAAGTTTGAGAGTTTCCAAATGAGTGTTAAATAACAAACTAGAAGAAAATAAACCCAGCACACACAAAGCATAATGAAGTTTAATCAAGTATCATTATAGAGGTTTATAATCATAACAAGATGCAGCCATGAATTGACTGAGCTAGCTGAACTTAGGGGCTCTGCTGACCCCCAATTACTTTCTGTTGTCTCAACCCCATCTCGTGAAAGCCGTCTCCAAATATCTCCTTTAGTCTTTATATAGTCACAACTTTCCTATTACCTTGGTCCCTTTCTTTTCTTTTCCTTTTTAAAAAATATGAGCCAGGATCTCACTCTGTCATTCAAGCTGGAGTGCAGTGGTGTAATCATAGCTCACTCACTGTAACCTGGAACTCCTGGGCTCAAGTGATCCCCCCGCCTCAACCTCCTGAGTGGCTAGGACTACAGGCACTATATTGACCAGACTGGTCTCAAACTCCTGGCCTCAAGCAATCCTCCTGCCTCAGCCTCCCAAAGCTCTGGGATTACAAGTGTGAGCCACTGTGCCAGGCCTCTTTTGGTCCCTTTCTTATGAGCAAGGGTCAAACTTTTAAAAAAAAATGTATTTGTTCTTTTTAAAGTTATCCCTTAAAGGAGGAAAAGGGTCAAACTTTTACTGAATTCTAAGCCTACTTAGAAAACAAAATTATACATTGGTTTATGGGCCTAGATTTCCTTCTTGCTTTCCTTGTGAGAACAAAAATGCTTACTCTGATAACTACTCATAGTGCTAACATAGGATAGTGCAAACCCAACTGAAAATTCTTTCCTCTTATGTAGGGGGATGTTATCCATTTTCATTTTGTGTTATTCCTTATTCCTGAAAAATGCCTCTTCCACATCTCCATCTCCATTACCCTCATCCTCACCACCAAGATTCAAAAAGCAGACACTCTGGAATGTCTCTCATGATTGACCTTAGCAGGTCCTGAGCTCACATACAAATGGTTCATTCAGCAAACATTTATTGAGTGTATACTATGTACTAGGCCCTAGAATTGTATCTGTGAACAAACTGCCAAATTTCCCTACCTTCACGAGTTTTATATTATAGTTGATTTATGCTATATTTATTAAAGTGAATTTATAAGAATATCTTATAGTAATTTTAAGTGTCTTTGTATTTTATGCCACATAATAAATTTTTTGTTTGGGAGCATAAACTGTTCCCTACATAATTTCTGCATACAGGAGGCACTGAATCAGTCCTGGTAAATCTCTGTAAGTTCTTTCTTCTCTATTTCAGCCAGCCTACATCTGAGACAATTGTCCTCTTCTTCTTGAGATGGAGCCCATCTTTGCTCAAGAGGTCTTCATCCTCAAAGATCATACCATCTCTAAGGAATTTTAAGTGTTCTGTGGGATACTAATGAGGAGACACATGTTCATTTCCACAATGCACCTGTTCCTGTGATGGCCTTCCTTTCCACTCAGCTCAGTCAAGAGCACCACCTAAGCACTTTTCTACTCCTTCTCTACTCCTTCGGAATAGCAAAAATAGCTTGTATCTACTAAGGGCTTATCAAGAGCCCCCAAATGTCCTGAACATTTTTATGTGCATCACCTCATTTCATCCATACAGCAGTCCTGTAAAATAGGCAGAAGGGAAAATTGAGGCTTAGAGAGATGAAGGCACTTGCGCAAGGCCACCCAGTTAGGAAATAATAAAGCCAAGCTTCAATCTAACTCGAGCAATCAAACTCCAGAATCTAAAGGCTTGACTTTCATTATGAACACCGTTAGGTGTAGAACTTCTGTCTGAGTTGAGTCCATATGAATGCAAAGCAGGTTCTGGTCATTAGACTAGAAAGGCCTTTGTAAATTCTCTTTAACCTCATGTCAGGCAGCAGCACCTCAGTGAGATGTCTTCAACACAAATTGCCCAGTGGCAGTGTCATGATGAAATATGATAGAGAACAATGTACCATAAAATTTTTTAACTGGAGAGAATCTGTTAGGCCATCTATATTACATATATACATACATGTGCATATGTGTGTATGTGTGTGTGTGTGTGTGTGTGTGTGTATATATATATATGACATGTAGATATACATGTATATGTGTGTGTAAATTTGTATTCAAGAGTATGAGAGATTCTTAATTCAAGGATATACTTGACTGGGATATAAATAGCATTCTTTGAAGGTGACATCTTCCTGATAAGACACTTAAAGGATGCTCTCAATTTTTTATATTAGGAATCCTCTGGAGATTTGTGCATGTATGTGTAAGTGCGTGCACACTTCCATAAGACTAATTCTTTTTCTTGCTACTCGTGGTACTGTCCTTATAAACCTATGATTCACAAAAGGAATGTAGCTTGGAACTCCTGCTATGTAAGCAGCTGCAGATACTTCAAATACCAGTGTACATGTGATCCAGGACTTGCTATAAATTTGCCCCTAAAAATAAAGTAACAAGTGACTGAGCAGCAATAGGAATTAATCACTGCAGTGCGTGAATGGAATGTGCTAGGCTCTACCTCAAAATCCTTTTATAAAAAGACTGATATAATTAAAACCCAAAAGAAACATCCAAGGATGCTATATTTGAGCAAATGTGCTGTGAAATTTTGGAAAAGAGATTTTTTTTTTTTAAAAGACATGGTAGAAAAGTGTTTCCATAACTTCTATATCATTGGAAATAAGATTATATTATTACATCACTGAAGAATTTATCATACAAAGGAATTTAAATTGGATTCAATCTTGGTACACTGAAATATTTTGAAGGCCGAGGGGATAATCGAGCCTCTCAATTAAGCTGTTTGCCATGAAGGGAAATAACTTCACAGTTAAAATATCCACCACAATTTGTAGCAAAGATTACTTTGGTGATTCAGACATGTGAATAACCATGTGAAAAAATCAGACATCTCAAGCTTTCAAAATCAAATGTGAACGATGGAATTTGTTAAAAAGCAAAAAACCAACCAAAGAAAAAAAGAATATGACTTCTTGGAACCTGCTTTTCTGTGACTATAAACACATTCAGCATCTAAATCCAATGGCCCCTTGTTCCTCTAACACCCTAACATGTCCTCAAAAAGGAGAAGGAAAAGAGAGAAAGAGAGGAAGGAAGGGAGGAAGGGAGAAAAGGAGGGAGGGAAAGAAATTACTAGCCAGAAGGAAAAGAAGAAAAAACCCCACTAACCAGCTCTTCTTAAAAGGTCATTAAACAGATGGCCCAGAAAGGCCTCTCTGACTCTAAGTACATCATAGGTAACAAAGTGTTTTAGTTGTTTGAAAGAGAATTTGATGGAAGATCAATTTTTGGACATAGGGAAAGTGGAAGAGATTTCTTAAACCCACTTGAATTACCGAAGATCAAAGGTTAAAAGCTTTAAAAACCAAAAACTACATTAGCAACTGAACAGTAAATACCATCAACAGAGACACAAAAGAATTTAGCAAAACAAATATTAAATGAAGGCAAGAAAAAAGAATTCATTTCAGAAGCCAAAAAATTCCTTTTCTTTGTATTTCAAAATTGATTTTGCAGTTTTAGACGGAAGTACTAATGGGTAATTTCTATTTAATGCTTTCTAAACACATGCACAAAAATCACTCTTAGCTCCAAAAGGTCAGGGATCAAAACAGGTAGACTTTCTTGGACAGTTTTGCCACCACTCTACACTGTATTAGGAGCTGTGAGTGTTTCTACAATGAAAGATGATGTGTTATGATCTGCAGCTCTCTTAATCTTACATGAATTAGGCTTAAAACCACACACTAAAAGCTGGTTTCTGTGGCAGTTTTTGGTTTCTAAAATAGCTGTGTTGCAGGGGAGAACCACTAGGGTGTTGAGAAGCCCAGGTGGTTATATCTTGTTAATCTAACAATAAGAAGATTTTTTCAGGTAGGTGACAGATAATTTATTTTATGTTGAATCTTAAAAAGATTAATCATTATTGTTAGATGCAATAATGCATTTTCCTTCCTTCTTCAAGAGGAGAATAGATATGGTTAAACTTTTTTGAGGAGTCAGAGTTTTCATTATAAAGTTAATTTTTTACTGTTATAACATGATATTGCCATGACTGAAGGGTGTTTTCCCTTGCATTAAAAATTATTCAACTGATCCAGACAAAGACACTACAAGAAAAGAAAACTATAAACCAACGCTTTGATGAGTATTGATGCAAAAATCCTCAGCAAAACGCAAGGAAACTGAATTCAACAGCACATTAAAAGGGTTATACACCACAACCAGTTGGGATTTATCCTGGGATGCAAAAATGGCTCAGTATACCAAAATCTGTCAATGGAACACACCACATTAACAGAACAATGCACAAAAACCACATGATCATCTAAGTTGATGAAGAAAAGCATTGACAAAACTCAGTGTCCTATCATGATAACAACACTCCACAAATTAGGAATAGAAGAAAATTACCTCAACATAATGAAGGTCACATAGGAAAAGCCCACAGGTAACATCATACTCAATAGTGAAAAACCAAAAGCTTTTTCTTTAAGCTCAGGAACACGACAAGAATGCCTACTCTTGCCACTTGTACTAAACATACTACTAGAGTCCTAGCTAGAGCAATTAGATGAGAAGTGGAAATAAAAGGCATCTAAACAGAAAAGGATGGAGTAATAGTGTCACTGTTCACAGATGACATGATCTTATATATAGACAACCTTAAAGATTCCGCAAAAAATTAGAACTGAAACAAATTTAACAATGTTGCAGTATACAACATCAACACTCAAAGTCAGATGTATTTTTATACACTAATAATAATGCAAAAGGAAACTAAAAAAATCCAGTTTACAATAGCATCAAAAAGAATAAAGTACTTAGTAGTAAACTTAACCAAGGAGGCTGATCTGGTTTGGATGTTAGTCCCCTTCAAATCTCATGTTGAAATGTGACCCCCAAGGTTAGAGTGGGGCCTAGTAGGAGGTGTTGAATCATGGGGGTGGATCGCTCATGAATGGCTTGTTGCCCTCCGCATGATGATGACTGGTAACAAATTCATGCCAGATCTGGTTATTTAAACAAGTATGGCCCCTCCCCCACCTCTTGTGCCCTCTCTCACCATGTAACATGCCTGTTCCCCTGTCACCTTCCACCATGAGTAAAATCTTCCTGAGGTTTCGCCTGAAGCCAGGCAGATGCAGGTGCCATGTTTGTATAGCCTGCAGAACCATATGCCAAATAAGCCTCTTTTATTCATAAATTAGTTTAGGGAACTCCATTATGGCAATGCAAAATGGACTAACACAGAGGCAAAAGATTTGTACACTGAAGACTATAAAACATTGCTGAAAGACATTAAAGACACTAATAAATGGAAAGACTCCTGTGTTCATGGATTGGAAGACATAATATTATTAAAATATCCATACTACCCAAGTAATATATAGATTTAATGCAACACCTATCATAATCCCTATGACTTTTTTTTTTGCAGAAATAGAAAACAAATTCTAAAATTTATATGGAATCTCAAAGGATCTCAGACAGCAAAAACCATCTTCAGAAAGAACAAAGCTAAAGGCCTCACACTTCCTGACTTTGAAATGTATCACAAAGCTACAGTAATCAAAATAGTATGGTACTGACATAAAGGCATATAGACCAATGGAACAAAATAGAAACCCTGGAAATAAATCCTTGCATATATGGCCAAATGATCTTCAACAAGAGTATCAAGACTTACACAATGGAGAAATGATAGTCTCTTCAACAAATGGTGTTGGAGAACCTGGAAACCTGCACAGAAAAGAAGAAAGATGGATGCTTATTTTACATCAGATGGAAAAAATAAAATAGATTAAATAACTAAACATAAGACCTGAAATTATAAAACTCTTAAGATAAAAACACAGGGAAAAGGTTCGAGACGTTAAAATGAGCAGTAATGCCTCAAAGAAAACAACAAACGCATAGGGAACAAAAGCAGAAATAGACAAATGAGACTACATTAACTGTGCAACAAAGGAAACAATCAACAGAGTGAAAGAGTGAAAAGGCCATCTGTGGAACAGAAGAATATATTTGCAAGCCACATATCAGATAAGGGGTTATCCAATATCTAGAATATATAAAGAGCTAGTATCATTCAAAGACAGATTAAAAAAATACTTGATTAAAAATGGGCAAAGGACTTGAACAGACCTTTCTCCAAAGAAGGTATATGAATGGCCAATAAGCATATGAAAAGATGCTCAACATAACTAATCATCAGGGAAGTGCAAATAAAAATCACAATGAGATGTCACCTCATACCCATTAGGCTAGCCACTATCAAAGAAACAGAAAATAACAAGCGTTGGTGAAGATGTGGAGAAATTGGAATTCTTATGCATTGCTGAAAGGATTGTAAAATAGTGTAGCCCCTATAGAAAACAATATGACAGTTCCTCAAAAAATTAAAAATAGAACTGCCATATGGTCCTGCAATATATACTTCTAGGTATATATCTGAAATAATTGAAAACAATATCTTGAAGAAATATTTGCATACCCATATTCATTGCAGCATGATTCACAACAGGAAAAATGTGGAAGCAACCTATATATTCATCAACAGATGAATGGATAAAGCAAATAGGTATATACATATAATGGAATATTACTTACCGTTAAAAAGGAAGGAAATCCTGACATATGCTACAACATAGTTGAATCTTGAGGACATTATGGTAAGTGAAATAAACTAATTGCAAAAAGAGAAATACTGCATGATTCTGCTTATCTAAAGTAACCAAATGTATAGAAACAGAAAGTAGAATGATGATTATCAGGGGTTGGGGAAAACGGCAAATGGGAAGTTATTCAATGAATATAGAGTTTCAGTTATACAAAATGAAAAAGTTCTAGAGCTCTGTTGTAAAACAGTGTGCATATAGTTACAACAATACAGTTAAAATTTTTATGAGGGTAAATTTATGTTATTTTTTTTTGTCCCAATTAAAAAAAAGTTCAACTACTATATTTTTACCACTCTTCTAGCTTTTACATATAATTTATGTTTCTCTTTGGTGCTGTCAGTTATTACTTTCTATGTCTGAATGTTGCAGGTTTTTTTTTTTTTAAATCTAGTAAACCATTCCTTCAACTTGTAGGTGTGTCCAGTTTCTCATCCTGTCTTAATAAATAATTGGGGTGATTATTTATTGTTCAGATGTTTGGGGTGAACATCTGAATATTCATGGGCTTTGTGTAAAGTTGCTTGCATCTCAGAGGCCTATTTTTCTGCTTATTTTTCAGAAATATGTTTCTGAGGATTGGGATTGCCAGATATTTGACTTTGACATACTAAGCTGGATATTATTGAGCCTGTGCACTTTTCTAATAAAGGGGAGGACAGCCAGGTAGTCAAACAACCGGGCACTAGCTTAGAGTCATGGAAATTCACATGATCCTGTTTAAGAAGACCTTGACATGTGGCCTAAACAAACATAACACCCCTAGATCAAAATGACCATGTCACTGCAGACACCTCAGTCTTTCATTTCTGGGCTGGAGCTACTTGAGATACATACTTTAAGTGGATGTTGTTAAGCCCACCATGTTCAGATGACAGTGATGTCACTTCCTCCATGGTATAAGCTACATCTTGCAAGACTACTTCAATTTCTAAGCTGATTGAACTTGAGTTTTAGCTTTATTGTTACTTTTTGTTTTAGTTTTGTTTTATAGAGAAGAGGTCTTTACATGTCACTTTTGTTTTTCTTTTCATTTTTCTAAACAGAGGTCTTTAAATGTTCTTTTGGAGGCAGAACACATTTAACTGTATATGGTTTATAAAAAGGTCACAGATCTATAGGGGAAAAAAACTATACAAAGTCTATACAGTGAAGAATAAGTCTCCCTTTCATCTCTGTTTCTCAGCCCTCACGTCTTCCTCATCAGAATGAATTTTTGTTTTGACAGTATTTTATATGCTTCTACAGATATATAGCTTTTAATAAAAAACACAAATGGGAAAATTCTCTAAAATTGTTCTATACTATGGTTTGTTCACTAAATAATAGGTGTTGGAGATATATTTATCTCATATTTGGATATATCTCATTATTTTTTATGTCACCTAAATAATACACTTCATGGATAAATGAAATTAATTTAATTAGTTATTTTTTAATGGATGTTAACATTGTTTTTATATTTTTACTATTATGAACTCTAGAAATGCAATAAAAAAGAAATTTCATGTACAACTCCAACGCATAGAGCAAGTAGTGTGTAAGCGTATCCAATGCATAATGCAAGTAGTATGTAAGCGTATTATAAATCTAAGTCAGATACATTAAAACCATTCAATCGTAGATGCTAAAATTTTCTATATTAAGATGTTCATGCACTGCTATGACACAGAGATGAGCACAGAGGCTGATGGGTGACAACTGTGACATCTGTCTAGCATGATTGATCCAGGAACACAACACAAATGTAAATCTGAAAGTCTGAAGTGTAAAAAAAGAACAGTGGAATCCATTATACATGTACAAGTTCAAATACATGTAGAAAAATGTCAGCAAAAGCTTTTTTGCAAGTTTATGCACAATACATTAACATGTTAGAGATACGTAATGTGTCAAATTTAGCATTTTAAAATTGTGAATTGATTTTTATTACAGTTTGAAAAAATTTAAAAGAAATTCAGTTTTAGAATGAAATCTAATTTCTCACTTCTCAGAATGACAAATATAGAAAAAGGTAATAATGAAAAAATAATCCAAGGTTTGGCAAGGATGTGGGGAAATAAGCATTAACATATATTGTTTATAGGAACATACATTTGTAGAAATTTGGTAGAAAAGTTTGGCAGTTTTAATGAAAAATTAAAATACATATATCCTTTTATCCACCAGTTACACATCATAGGACTTTTCCCATATGTACAAAAGTATATTTGTGAAATAATTTTTTATTGTAGCACTGTATAACAAGAATTAGAAGCCATCTAAGTGTCCAAAACTATGGGATTCATTAAATAATTTTCAGTCTGCATATATTTCAATATGTAGCTGATTAAAAGAATGAATATATTTGCATATACTAATTGGAAAGGTTTTCAACATATTCTACAAGGTGAATACAGTAAGGTAGAAAACTGTGTATAAAATTCTCATTTCTTGAGTGAGAGATAAAAAAATACGTGCTTATCTGTGTGAAAAACTTCGCAACAAACTTGATAAAATTTCCTTGTGGGAAGTGGGTTAGGGGATCTGAGGCAGAAGCGAGACTGAAATTTTGTTTTACTTTTTAATGAAATTTCTTTATACTCATAAATACGTATTTCAAAAGGTGAATTAAAATAAAATATTTATGGAAGCACTACAGTGTTTTATGAAAGAAGATTTGAAAAATAGTTTTCAAGGACTCCACTTCTGGACAGCAAACAGTGGTGTGAATTCAGAGGATGCCACCGTCACTTCCTGCTTAGTAAATTATGGGAAATACAAAGACTTCCACTTCCCTGCTTTTCAACACAAAGTTTGAAATAGATGCATTTTCTGAGATTTCTTCTGATATTATCAAGAAAGATGAGGGTAGGAAGATTTAACTCCAGAAGAACCCGAGGTAGCTAGGAAGAAACATCAATAGAGCTGTCTCCAAAGACCTACCTTTGGTGGGTAGAAGAGGGAATTTTGCAAGGGCTTTTGTAACCCCCTCCCACAGAATCACTAGGAGCCCTATTTTGTTAGGTGGCAAATTGATGACACAGGGTATAATAGTCTCTCCCAGACTTCTGGCACCAGTGTACAAATTGTACTCATTTTGTAGTTAAGATGTGAAGAAATTGCTTAGGATCTGAATGATTTATTATTATCATTTAAAAGATTATTTTATTTTGTTTTTTAAAAAATCCATTGTAAAAAGGCATGAATAATATAGGTAGCTTAAGAAATATAGAAAACTTTCCATTTCTCAAAGCTAACTATCCTTAATGTTTTGGTACATTACTCTTCCATGGTTTTTTGTTTGTTTACTTGTTTAATTTTGGCTTTTATATGGATGTGATCACACTGCCTCTACAAGTTCATTTCCTGTTCAGACAGGCCAAAGAAGTACTCATCAGGACCCTGAATCAGAACCTTGTAATAAAGATGTAAGGGGATGTGAATTATTATTATCATTAAACAGCTACAACAGTCATAAAAGTTCTTAGGAAGATATGGTGACAGGATATTGAAGGTTGGTTTTGAGAGATAGACTGACGTGGTCTATGGATGTAACAATTAAATTCAGGGCCAAGAAAAGTTCTTGGTTTACAATATGTGATAACTTTTCAACTTGCAAGGAGGAAGACTGATAATTTATTTCCTTATTATATGTCTTCTTAGCCACAGCAATTCCAGATCTGGCTGAGCGATTCCAGTGGGGAAAGAACATCCGCTAAACTTGGCTTGGTAGAATCAAGTTAAGAATGCTTTAACTTCTGATAACAGAGAAGCCAGCTAACAGTGGACCAAACAAATAGCAGTTTAGTTTTCTCACATGACAGATAAGACTTCTGGAGGTAAGCTGCTACTGGCTATGATTCAGTGGATAGATGCCATCAGGGCTAGCACTTCTGTGATGCTTGTCACTCCCTCAAGCCAGTACTGTGTGATCACAAGATGGTGGCTGCACTTCAGATACCAGGATGGCTTCTGAGATAGGAAACCGGAAGAGGATAGCAACAGCCCTAAGTGCTTCCTTTTATTGGGAAATCAAAGGTGATCTCCATACCTCCTTCTGCTTTCTTCTCACTGGCCAAAATTATGTCCAGTAGCCACCCTGAGCCACAGGAGAAGCTAGAGAGAAAAGTATGTAGCTGGCCACATTGCCACATCACAGAAAAATTGGGGTTCTGTTAGCACCGAAGAAGTGAGGAGTAGGTATAACGTAGACAGATCACCTTGTCTGCCAGAGGGAACAATCTTTATCCACTTAAAGTTCTTTATTTCCAAGATGTATGTAGAATGGACCTTTCCTTTGCTTGCTGCCTCAGAGCTGAGGTGCTATAGAAGGTTGATGGGAGTGGGACTTCAGGTCTGCTGAGGACCATAACAGCACTAGGCAAGGGTAAGGGGCCGTGGGTGTTCCTGCCAGACAAGGATGACCCAGAAGATGTAGCTGAATCTCAAAAGAGACATCTCTGCCCAGGAGAATGGCCATTTCACATGCACTTTGAGTCTATGTCTGCTCCCATAGAAAAGCTCATTCACAGGTGTCACCATTTATGGACACCTTTTCTACAGGAGCAGACATAGACTCAGAGTCATTCTTCATATGACTGTGTGCAGTCATATGAAGAAGCGATGTGCATTTTCCTCTTCCTCCATTTTAACCCAACACCAGAAGGGTGAGCTCCAGGGAAGAGGAGAGGGTGTGAGACAAAGCGGAGTGTGCTCCTCACCCACAGACTGTGGAGGCTTCAGAATAGACGCTGACTGGGTGAGGGACGCAAGTTTTGGATTACACATGATTACATCAGCTAGACCTGAATCAAAAACCTCAATGGAACTATACTGATGAATCTGAGGGCCTGAAAAACTGTAGAACTTGACTGAGGTATCATGAAGGCAACTGCTACTTGGTATATTGAAGTCCCAACCTCCAATACGTGTGAATGTTACTTGATTTGGAAATAAGATCTGTGCAGATGCAATCAAGTTAAAATGAAGTCATAGTGAATTAAGGCAATCTCTAATCCAATATAACTGAGGTCCCTGTAAGTAGAGAAAAAATTGGACCTAGGGACACACAGGGAGAATGCTGTGTGAAGACAGAGGCAGAGATAGGAGTGATTCAGCTGAAAACCAAGGAATGCCAAGAATTGACAGCCACCACCACAAGCTAGGAAGAGGCAAGGAAGGTTTCTATCCATAGTCTTGGAAGGAACCCTGTGGATACTTTGATTTTGAACTTCTAGCCTCCTTCAGTGTAAGAGAAGAAATTTCTGTTGTTTTAAGCGACCCTACTTTATTAAATGCTGTATCAGTTTCCTAGGGCTGCTGTAACAAAGCCCTAGGAAGCTAATCAGCATTCAGTTTTCTAAGGTGGCTGTAACAAAGCCTTAGGAAATGAATCCAGCACTCAATAAAGTAGGGGGAAAACGGTTTTACATAGATACACCTAACAATTGATGCTATTCATGAAACCAATAAGACACATGCTATATGAGGCTGTTCTATAAAGAAATGCTCAAGACTGCGCAATTTATAAAGAAAAGAGGTTTAATTGGCTCATGGCTCTGAAGGCTTCACTGGAAGGATGGCGCCAACATCTGCTTGGCTTCTGGGGAGGTCTTTTACTCATGATGCAAGGTGAAGCAGGAGCAGGCACATCACATGGGGGGCAGGAGCAAGAGAGAGAGTGGGAGGGGAGGTGCCACACTTGACAACAACCAGATCCCACAAGAACTCACTCCTTATCCTGAGGACAGCACCAAGCCATGAGGGATCCACCCCCATGACCCAAATACCTCCCCTCAGGCTCCACCTCCAACACTGGGGATTACATTTCAACACGAGATTTGGGCGGGGCCAAGTATACCAAGTTTGGTACAGATTGATAGCTTTGTCACTGTACTGTACTTTTTTCAGTGACAACTTAATGCCATCTTCTTTACCTGGGCTAGGTAGATAATTTTCTTCAATTGCCTTGAACCTTTTCCCAAAACAGAAATTTGTCATGCTATTCTTGCTCAGAGAATGCACTGTGCTTTTTGCTTTGTTAAGCATTTTTAATTAGCACCACAGAGCATATTAAAGAGAAGGCATTAATTGCTTCCTTAGCTCTCCCAATATTACTTGAGTGAGGATATCTTTAACTCTGTCTCTTTTGTATCTCTTTGCAAGGAGAGAAAAATTTTATTTTCATGGGTTTGAAACCCTTTTTGTCCTTTTATTCTTATTGCAAAGCTGTACTTGAAGGAAAATCGACGAGAAATTTCAGCCATTCTAGTTGTCATTGGTGGTCTTATCCTGAGACTCTTGGTTACCTTGGCAACAAGGCTTGGGTACCAGCCTCTCTCCTATCTCACCTACGTAGTAAACATATTTGAACATCTGGACATGGTGTGTGTTATGGGTATAGGTGAGAAATCTACGCTTATGAAGGATTCATAGTATTCACAGAGTATTTGTGCTATGTGCTTTATTTTATTTGGAGCTTCCTGGCTAACCTCTTTCAGCATTTTGCAACTTGGCTTCCACTTCTTACACAACATTAAAATTTTTCCTAAACATTTTAAATCATATTTTAACACAACAGAACTTGGCACTTTTCTTTTAACAGCTTACTATGATTTCCTATCTTTTTTACCTTAGAGAATATGAAATCAAATTTTAACAAATCACATTATGAGTTCCCCTACACATGCTATTTCTTAAAAAAATGGAAACATGATGAATCATTATGTTAAGGTGCCCCAAATTTTTAGTTTTAAAATTAAAAATTTTTTGGACGTTTGATTTGTTTAAAAGAATATTCCTGTAATTATGGCAGGCTAACTATATTGGGATATTTCTTCATATTCTAAAGTCTGTGCTCACAGAAATATGTTTGTCATTTTGAAGATGTTTGAGATATTTGTTGTAGTAGGCAAGTTTTTAATTGGAAAGTATAAATACTACTTATAGTTAAAATTTCTTATTTTTAGAAAATTCAAGTTAATATTTAACACATGAAAGAAAGTAAAAAATTAAAAGTGCTTTAAAGTTTTCTGAACTTAATTTGAACCTTTCTTTTCTTTTTTTTATTTTTTTATTTTTGAAAGAAAGAAAAAGGAGAGAAAGTGAGAGTGAAAGAAAGAAAAAAAGAATGTAAGAGAGAAAGAAAGAGGAAGAGAAAGCGGGAGAGAGAACAAGATTCTTGTTCTATTGCCCAGGCTAGAATGCAGTCTAAAAATGGGTATTAAAAACCTCTTTTATGCCAATAATTGTGCTTAACAATAGAGACAGAAGGAATAAGGGATGAAAATAACAAACAAACAGCCAACCAGTGTTTTACTTAAACCTGTGAAATGCTATGCAATTGCTGAGGAGTGATTTACTTCCAATTATGTGGTCAGATCATGATGTCTTTTTGAAGAATTGACTTCTTTATCATTATAGACTAGTGCATTTATTGCTTATCATCTTCCATCTTATGAAGTCTGGCTTGTCTGAAATTAATATACCTAATCCAGCTTTATTTTGCATAGCGCTATCATGGTATACATTTCTCCATCACTTTACTTTTAACCTGAGTCTTTATGTCTAATGTAAGCATCATGTAGAAAAGGCATAATTGTATCTGTTTTTTTAAATCAACTCTAACAATCTCTGTCTTTTAATGTCTTTTATTTGGTGAATTTAGACTATTCATTTTTAAATGATTCTTGTTACATGAGAATAACATCTGCCATGTTTTTGTTTTCCACATGGAGCAGTTGTTCTGTTTCCTCTGCTCCTTCCTTCCCTGGTTTTGATTGAATATTTTCTTTGATTTTATTTTATATGCTCTATTTTCATACCTGTTGCACTTTCTTTAAATTTTTTTGTACTGACCTCTAGTTTACAATAAATATTTTTATCTCATTTAAATTCACCTTCAAATAACACTCTATTGCGTACAGTACAGGTACTTTCCACCATAGTATTCCTAATTATTTTCTCTCATATATTATAATATTCTCCCAATATTATAATATTGCCATTTTGTTTTCACTTATCTATATTCTATTATTATCCAGTACAGAGATACTATTACTGGTTTAAATAAAGAGTTATCTTTTAAATCAAGAATAAGAAAAATAAGGATTTTATTTTACATTCATTCATGCCTCTCTAATGCTCTTCTTTTTAAATACAGTTTCTGATCTGTGTCATTTTCTTTTTGCCTGAAGTATTTCTTTTAAAATGTCCTGTGAGGCAGTTCTTCTGGAGATAAATTCCCTCAGTTTTTGTTTATTTGAGAAAACTTTATTTCTCTTCAACTTTGTAGAAAAAGTTGGCTGGAAAGAAGATTCTAGGTTGATGGATTTTTCTTTTAGCACTTCAAATGCTTCTGATCGTTCTTTTCTCTTACATGGCTTCTGATGAGGAGGCTATTGTAATTCTTTTTCATATCCTTCTATATTTAAGATGTTTGCTTTAATCTGGCAGCATTTAATTGTTTTCTGCAATTTGAATATAATATGCCTAAATATGTTTCTTTTTTTTTGGTTTTTATTGCTGCTGTTTTGTTTTGTTATGTTTTGTGCTTTAATATTTATTCTGCTTGGTATTCTTTGAACTTCCAGAATCTGCAATTTGATGTGTATTATTACTGCAAATATTTCTTTCCTTTTTCTCTCCTCTTGATATTTTAATTTCATATATGCTCCATCTTTGATGTTATACCCTGTCATTCTGTTTATTTAACTCTTTGAATTTTCTTCTGGAAGTTTTGGAAATTTCTTTTGATTTATCTTCAAGTTCACTAATTCTTTCTTCAGCTATGTAAAGTCTACTGGCTAGCCCATCAAAGACATTCTTCATTAGACAATGTTTTTGATTTCTGGTATTTTCTTTTGATTTTTGGTTAGAGTTTCTATCTTTCTGCCTACATTACCCATTTGTTCTCTAATGTTGCCTACTTTTCCATTAGAGCACTTAACATAGTAATCTTAGTTATTTTAAATTCCCAGTCTGATAATTCCAAAATCTCTGACATAATTGAATTTATTTCTGATAATTTTTTGTATCCTCAGACAATGTGTTTTCTGAGTTTTAGCATGTGTTATAATTTTTTTGTTTAAATCTGAACATGATGTATTTGGTTATGGGAACTGAGTTATAAAGGTCTTTAGTGTGAGGTTTTATGCTAGCAGTTGGGTTGTATTAATGTTTGTTTTAACTGTAGTTGTCAGAGTCATCAATTTTCTCATGTCCTTGTTTTTTGTCTTTTCCCTTGGCTTTGAACTTCCATTAAGTACTGCTCCTCAGAAGGAGTTTAAGTTCTACAGCTCTTTCAGCTATAATCAACTGTTTTTAAATATACACAAAGTTAGTGAAGAAAAAGATGTCTGAAAGAAGAGCATTTTATAATCTTCCTCTTAAGTCAGTATTTAAATGGCCCTGCATCTCAGGAGAGTGTCCTTCATAAATGTTTCTCCAGTGGTATAATTTTGTTTGGTTTTGTTTTTTCCACAGACCTCTACTCAGATCTACAGTGTTCTGTCAGTTTCCTTGACTTGATTCCTATTGGCTACTTTTTTCCTTTAGTTAGTTACAGGAAGGATAGAAAGAGCTGGAGTGGGAGAAATGCCCTTCCTACAACTGTCATAAGGCATTAGAAAAATGACTCCCCCTGGATTTTATGCTTTTGTGATGGAGAAATCTCTTGGTCTATTTTGTAATCATAACTTAACTTTTCCACCTGCCAGAACCAAGAGGGGATATTTCTTATATCTTCACCATAAGAATGTGTTGGGATTTGTAGAAAGACTGAGGCCCCCAGCAGATTTTCAGTCTCATATTAACCCATATTCAACCACTAACATGATCAAAATTACTCTTTTAATATTCCTACCTGTTTAGATTTTGAGTTGCTTCATTTCCAGTTAAGCAGGTCTAGGGTATTTCTTTCAGAATGTGCTGGTTTCTCATATTTTCAGCTGGCAATTTTCCCTGAAAATCCAAGCTCTTTAAATGTTAAAGTGTAACTGCATTTCTTCCTATAGTTCACCTCTTGCTGATTCCATTTTTGTCATTCTCACTATTTATTATCTTTAACATTTTTTTTGTTTTCTGAAGTGTTATTTTTAATATCATCTACAAGTTCTGTAGGTTTCCTAAATATCTATTGAGTTATAGAGTCCCAAATTAACTTAATATTCATGAGATCATAAAATACTATAATAGTGTATCACTATAAGGCAAACCATGATTTATGTATCCCCAGCAGAGAAGAATCATACCGCATATAAGTAAATTAGATTCTTATCTACATGACATGTTTTCGGTGGCCTCTGGAAAACTACTTCAATTCCAAAGCAACTTTTCTCCAAACAATAGTTGAAATCCCTTTAATAGGAGATCAATCTTTTATACCACAACAAGAAATAAGACTTCAAACTTTTCCTTGGAGAAGAAATTTATTGAGTTCAATTCATATAGGGTAAAATTAAATAACAAGTACTTCAAAGGCAGTAAGAGCTTGAAAAGGAAAAATAATGGATCAGATAAACTGAAAAAAAGAACAAAACTATGATCATGTTGTGAAGAAACTCTGACAGTGTCCCTGCTCACATTTTAAACAACTGATCTATATCTTTATAAAGGAAAGTATCTTACAGTTGGAGTATATAAATCCAGGTAGATCTCACCCCTAAAATGATCATCAATCATTTCCCGCTAGAAAATTAGTGACTTAGGGCTACACAGAAATTTAGTGACTATCTAACTCTTATAAGCAGGATTATAGATCCAGAGCATTAAGTGAAGCACTTGATACACAGATAATTATTAGCAGATATAGAACTAAAATCAAAATATTGTATCTCTTATTCTTTGCTAACTTTTGATTTTGCAACATACAGTAAAAAGTCACTCACTTTACTGAGTTATTAATAAAATGAGAAGTATAAGTCATAATTGTCACAAAAGCAGATTGTTGTTATGTTTATGAATATTTGCAAACGTGTATATAAAAATATGTTCATTCTAATATATACACTTCCAAGGCGGTGTGCAGAGCACATAACTTACCTCTACATTGCCAACTCAATTGTATGGTATTAATTTTTTTAAATTTAAATATCTATAGTTTTTTCAGAAAGCTATAAATGCAATGCTTAGTGGAAAAGAAATTTGGGGGAACCCTGGAAATAGAGAAAGCAGATAATATATTGCTGAGAATCAAAGTTCAATATGAAATGCTTGAATGAAGGCTATGTATAATGGATCAATATAGAGAATCAGGGACTAAGATTACCCTCCCTACAACAACAACACTAAAAGAGACAAAATGTATAATTAGTAGCAGTTGTATGTTTTGTGTACAAAATGTATAAAAAAATGTAAATAAAAGAATTGTATTCACTGAGAGAGGAAAATAGAACAGACAGAGTAGAGAGACAGCAAGGAAAGCAGTCTTGTAGTCTCTCTAAATTAAGGATAGAAGTTGGAAGTTCAAAAATGTTAAGAGAACTGGGATCACTGTGCAAAGGTATGTAGGAAAGTTTTTCCCAAACTGATTTATAGATCTAAGCAATCTCAATTAATATCTAAGCAATCCCAATTAAAATCTTAGCAATTAATACAACAGTATAAATAGTACAGAAACAGACCCACCCATACATAGTCAACTGATCCTTGGCAATGGAGCAAAGCAAATTCTATGGAGAAACAATAGTCTTATCTACAAGCAGTTCAAGGAAATGATATTTTGTATACTGAAAAATAAACATTGATTCAAAACTTACACCAAACACAAAAATTAAATTGAAAAGAATGCTATAACCAATGTAAAACCAAAATGGAACTAGTAGAAGAAAACATCAAGAAAGTCTTAACTACAATGAGGCATAATTCAACTTCTTACATATTGCTCATGAGACTGTATCATTGTACAGTTTCTTCAGAAAGTATTTATATGATGACATAAAGAAGATCAATGATTGTGTTGGAATGGAGATTTTGCACAGGTAAGTGGGAATGAAAAAGGTGAACAAACTTTTCGAAATGATGAATACATGCATTTAGTTCAATTGTAGTAGATGGTTTCATATGTAACAAATATCACATTGCATATTTCGGCCATGTACAGTTTAACTTGATTCAATTAAACCTTAAGAAAACATTTAAACAATTGAAGAAAAATTACATATGGAAATGTAGGATTCCATTTGGCTATGACTAATAGAAAACTTGAACAAATAATAGCTTAAACAAATGAATGTTTTATTTTTCTTCAAGACTAGACTTTCAGAGATAAGGCTGATGCAGTAACCCCAGGATTTCATGATTTCGTTAATGTGGTAGACTTCTCAACATTTTCTGTTTCACTGTCACTAGGGTTGAGTCTCTGCTTTAGGAGCTCAGGAATATACCTCTACCTCCAGGAATCAGGAGCATGTTACTGGCAGTTAGAAAAAGGAAATGAAAATAGAAGAGAATTGTCAGCTGACTCTGTTTTAAACAGGTTTTCCATTTTGTACAGCTCTGTGGCCAGAATTTTGTCCTATGGCAATATTTCTCAGAAAAGTGTCCTTGAAATATAGTTTTCATTTTCTTTGTTTAGCTTTGCCCAATGTATCTCTGGACTAAATTGAAGTTTTATATTTTCTGTTAGTAATGAAGAAAGCTATAATGGATATTGGATTGATAACTAGCAGTGTGTGCCAGAGGCATTAATAGTTCTTGTCATAAGCAAGTGTGGAATAAGAAAGAGAAAAGGTTTCAAGAGCAAGAGAACTAAACCATACACAGTATGATTCCAAGAGAGTCACACCTTACATATTGTCAATCCCCACTCTCCTTGCTCCTGATAGCTGCAGATAAATGAATATGTGAGTTGGGATGAGAGAAAGAGAGCCAAGATTCATGTAGCCTGATATATACATATATGTAAGAAATAAAGCATCCCTTACCCAAAGACTAGATAGCAAAGTGTCTTGTATGTAATGAAACCCCTCAACCTTATATTTTCTGGAAATAAAACCCACAAAAACAAAAAACCGTAATACTCACCAAAGTAGCATCCTGCCATCCTGTGCCCCCAAAAAGACATCTCAGATATCTTGAATGAAAATATGATATTTTCTTCTATTCTAAAGGGTATTATTTATTCTAAATTCCTGAGAAATGTGTTAACATATATAAGATATTTAATATTAAAAGGCATTTATTTGAAATGCATAAAAATAAATGAAATTTCAGAATGAAGAAAGAAAACATAAATAACTTGAGCAATGATAATAAATTCAAATTATACCCAGGCTAAGATTATCAAATGGATAATGCAGACTTCAACTTATACCAATGCACTTATAAGAGCATTATTAATGAAATAATAAATTTCTAAGAAATTATAAATTATCAGAATTAGACTAAGAAATAGAAAATCTGAGTGAAGCAATGGCTGTATAGTTAAAAGATAATCAGGGATATTACCTCTGAGATCCAGACCATTTTGCAGATGAAACTTGCCAAGTATCATAAATGGAATACTTCCCAGTGCAAACAAAAATATTGCTCCAACCAGACAATAGGTATAAATATCATCAGAATTAAAGAGTTTAATAAATTAGAGGATTTTCAAGCACAGTTACATTTGTCACTTTCAGAAATAGCTTCAAGAGATTTCAGGCAAATCTATAAGTGAAAATAATTATTCTTACCTAAACATGTATTTATTTATAATTTGTTTACATCTAAAAGTTAAAATGGACTTAGACACAAGTTTTAGGCTAGTTCTGCAGGATAACATAAGCCACAAACTTATTTTCTCGTGAACTAAAAAATAAGTATGGCAGAAAAATAAATTTGCTTCCAGAGTGAGTCCACCATAATTTTTTTTATTCTTTTATTCACAGGTTATTAAAGATTGAAAACTCTCTAACTTGTGTCATTTTGTATCAGGAGTCAGTGATAACTGTGAAGTTTGCTATATTATTTGTAAACAGAGTTTCATAATACTGACTTTAAATAAGTCTAAGTGAACCAAATCAGATTTGCTTAGATAGCTGTGCTAACGTGTTATAAAATCTATAGTATGTCTTTGCCTAACCCAGTGGAGAGGAGACAGTACATATCATCTATGTTTCTTATTTGAGAATAAATGCAATATTGAATTAAAGTGTAATTATGCATAAAGAGATTGTTTTTTATTTAATGATACATCAAGATATTTTACTATTTGATATATATTTTAAAATATTTATTAATTTATTACATAGTAACAGAATATAAACGTATTTATTTTTATTTATAATATAACAATGTACGTTATATATTTGCATATATATGATGCATATATATTTGCATATATATGATGTTTATACTTTAAATATATTTTAATATAAAAGAGTTTAACAATGATTTATTGAGGTGGGAAATTGAATAATAAGCTTAAATAGCTACACTCCACAAGTGATTATGTGGGAAAATAGATCAAGGGAAGATACCAATAGCAAATAAACCAAGTCTCAAAAAAGAAAAAATAATAGTAGATAGCAGTTAGAATACGGGAATATATATCATCATATTTAAACTTCTGGTGTTAATATGTTTTAATTGCCCACATTCTGGATAATGCTTGGCATTGTTATGCTTTTCCTTTCCCTACCATCACAATGGTGTGAAGATTGAATTAGCATTACTTTTACTTTCACTTCTTAGAATACCAAGTTGGAAAAGCAGTTTTATGCATATTTAATGTCAACATGTGAGTTCTTTAGTCATATATTTTCACTAGTTTTCTATTGGCTTGTAGGACTTTTTACATTTAAAATGTATTTTGATTATTCTCAATACCAACTCTTTGTTAATTTTGATATATATAAACACATAATTTCCCACCAGCCTTAATATTTTAATTTAGTTTTTTACACATCGGGTCATGCATTTATATTTTTTTCTATTTTTTTTTTGAAAGAAAGAAAAAGAGAGAAAATAAGAAAGAAAGAAAGACTGAAAGAAAGAAAAGAGAATGAAAGAGAGAAAGAAAGAGGAAGAGAAAGAGGGAGAGAGAATGGGATTCTTGTTCTATTGCCCGGGCTAGTTATATTTATATTTCAATTTAGCTTAAAGATTAATTTGTCACTTTCTCTGTCTTTTACAGACAAAAACATCTTTAATACATAGAGATATTTTACCAATTAATAAAAGGATGCATGCTTCACAGGAGAAAATGGGCAAAGACACAAAAAAGGAAATTTGCAAACTTTATAAATGTTCTGAGAGCTATGTGTGTGTGTGTGTGTGTGTGTGTGTCTGTGATATAAACAATATGTAATGTTAAGGATGTAAACAAAATGCACTGTTTAATAGCTGTGGGTATTCTTGCAAGTGCCCATACAGCCCAGACACTCCCCTGCTTACTGGCTTCCTAAGATGGCTTAACTCATTAAAAATGTCCCCTCACTGCTCAGAGGTGAGGCAACAGGTCAGCTTTTGGTTTGTTTATTTTTTTATTATTGTGGTTGAAACATTTAATATAAGATCTACAGTATTAACAAAATTTTTACTACATGATACAATAGACACTTTGCACCAATTGAAGATCTGATGAAACACTTTAATAAAATATTATCTATGTGCTGAAGAGGGAACAGATATTTAGATTGATGGGATCCACTGACTGTTGAATGAAACCAATGATCAAAGACTCTGGTTGAAACAGATAAAGATAACATATCAGAGACTGAAAATTGAAGAGAAAATATTCTCATATACATGAGGGGCAAAAGCAACTGAACCAAGAATTGAAAAAAATTAGAAAACATCATTGTTCTCATCAACAATGAAGATGACAAACAATCAATCAACACTATCCAAATTATAATAAAATAACATTTTCAACCTTATAATTCCATAAACTGGAAAGTTATCAAGTTATCACAAGATTCTGTCACATTGGGGATCTTGCCTTGCATGATCCCAAGCTTTGCCTTTTGTCAGTGATGTGATTCCCATATCGCCAGGTTCCATAGAGTCAAATATTTTGAGCGTATGATTATTCAAACTGAAATATTTTCAACAGCCAAAGAATATTAGTCATCTATGCAACCTACATGAAAAAAAATTCTCAAAAATTTACAACAGCAAAATATAAACTTCTATGACAAAGAAGGTAGAATTGGAAACAGAAAGAATGGTAGTAAAGATAATCTAAAAAAGAAAAGAAAATAAATTAAAAGAAAATTCACTGGACGAAATGCATGGCCAAGTCTCCACTGAGCAACAAATACTTGAAGCATAGACTCACATCTCTTTTCTATTGGATTATTCACAATGCTTTCTCTACAATATTGATAGCATTATTAAGATTATGTAAATGTTGCTGTGGGGAGTTAAGTTTCCCAGTTTTAAGCTGAAGTAAAAGCACAGAAGAGTTTATTATATGTGGAAAAGAGGATAAATGTTGTAAAACCTGAAAATGTAAGAATCATAGTAAAATTAACACAAACCAGGAGTTGAGTACTGAAGTGGGAAGCAGGGAAATTTAGTGGACTCTTTACTGTTTTTAATGGTGAATCAGTATTATTTCTAAGGAATTTTACAATAAAGACTAAGAAAAAAATGTTTATAACTCAAAGTTATACAATGGATCATCAAAAAAGTAAAAATTAAAAACTCGAACAATGGTTATCTCTGAAAATGGTTCTGAAGCAGGGAAGAGAGACTGGTAATTATTTTCATTTTAAAATCCTATCATTAAAACTATTCTTTTTAATATTCATAAATAATTCAGAATTGAGGAAAGTTAAAAATAATAGAGAAACAAGTTGCCCCTTTCCTTTTTTAACTCTGAATCAGCTAATTTTATTTTAGATTATTTCTCTTCCACATGCATACAAATATTTTATTCATTCCTTTCAGTTTTATATCTAGTGTTTCCTATTTTTTTCCACATAAGGAAAATTCTTGGTTATTAATTCTAACTTCATTTCACCAATAACCCAACAAATATCTAAGTCATAACTTACAACCTAAACTATAAACTATTTTTCAATTACATAAAAATATTAAGTAAAATTAGGCATGCTATCAAATAAGTACCATACATCTCTAAAATTCTTGAATATAAGCATTTTTTTTTTTTTGAGGCAGGGTCTTATTCTGTTGTGCAGTCTGGAGTGCAGTAGTGAAATGATGATTCACTGTAGCTTTGACTTCTTGGGATCAAGCTACCTTCCTCATCCTCACTATTCCCAGTAGCTGGTACTAAGGTAGCACACCACCAGGCCTGGCTACTTTTTAAAGTATTGTTTTGTAGTGACAGGATCTCACTATAAGCCTAGGGTGGTCTCGAACACCTGGGCAAAAGCAGTTTTCCTAATTCTCCCATTTAGGCCTCTCAAAATGACATGATTACAGGCATGAGTCATGGTGCCCATCCTGATCTAATCATTTTCATGACCACTTAAAATTAACTTTCCTCTGAATCTTTATCCTCAAACTATTTTCTCTCAAAAAACACAATACTCAGAAAAAAATTTAAAATGTTTCACTAATTCATACAAACACTTCTGTTTCATTCAGAACTGCTTTAAAAATCATTTTAATGTAATTATTAACAATTTAAAATATCTTCGTTTAAGATGAAATATTTTAATTTAATTAAAGAGTTTTTTTTTCTTTGAGTCTACTAAATATATGCATATGTATGCCTTAAAATAATATATGTTGGCCTGTGTGCTAGCTTCATTTCAAGTACTAGCTTAGAAGAAAAATTTTCTGAGCAAGAATTGACCATCTTAAAAATAAGTGTTTTGATCAAATCCATGTGAAAGTCAGAATTTTACATATGTTTCTGTTCTTGTTTCTTTAATTTCACTGAACATATAATTGCATATTTTATAGTTTTAAATTTTATTTGTAATGCCAAAGAAAAAAGATATGACTATTATACCAGCTAGAAGAGAATGGTTTCTAACATGTACACTTGTTGCTATATTAAGTACATTATATTTCAGTGATTAAAGTAAAATGTAAATAATTAGTTAAGGTTCAAACAACTAATTCATAGAATTCCCAATAGCAAAACTGATTAAAATATTGTAATATGCATTGCCCAAAACAAAAACAAACCGCAGTACAAGGGATTGTGATAATAGCCTATTATTTCTGTCTTTAGACAAAAATATTTTTTGTTGTTGAGACATTTTTTGAACTCCCATTGGAAAAATAGGCAGTTATACACTAATGTAAAAAACACAACCAAATCAGAGGAATGATACTGAAATTGATTATGTAAATCACATACATACAACACAATCTCAATTACTGAAAATTATTTTGGTTGAAGGTGAAACAACAACAAAAGAGTTTTTTAGCAACTACATAAAATTTTAAGGTGTTTTTGAAACATTTGTTGTAGGGAAAATTATGAAAGCTAAATTTTATACTATTGAAAGATGTACTCAGTAGCAAACATATTTACATGTGTGACTAAACAATATGGTTTCTACATTTTATTGTTAGTATAAATTATTTTTCTTTATTGTTGACTAATTCAATTATTTTTTAAAATAACTGTTAGCAGTAAGTATCAAGGACTTGTCTAATATGTGATTCAGATTTAAGAATAGTGATTGCTTTTCAGGATAGTGATAATTGTCCTTTAGTAGGTGAAGCACATACAGTGAAATTATTATATTGGTAGAAAAAATTAGGTTTTTTTAATTTATTGGTATAATTTTTTATCATTTAATGTATTAAAGAATGTATACATTGAATAATTTTCTGGTTTATATCAGTCTTCAGGATTTTTTGCATCTATAGTCATAAGCAAAGTTGTCTTCAAACCCCTTTGCTGTTTCTCTTGTCTCTTGTTTGCTGAGTTTTTAAAATTTGCATATGAATTTTTTAACTTTTAAGTTTAGGGGTAAATGTGCAAGTTATTATATAGGTAAACTTGTGTCAAGGTATGGCAGGCCAAGTTTTACTAACACATGAACAGAAAGGCCTCCGTGACAACTATTTCAGCACTGACTGAGTGGTTAAGTTAAATATGAAAAGCTGATAGAGGCCAGGTGTGGTGGCTTACACCTGTAATCCCAGCACTTTGAGAGGCCAAAGCAGGCGGATCACCTAAGGTCAAGAGTCTGAGACCAGCCTGGCCAACATGGCAAAACTTCGTCTCTACTAAAAATACAAAAAAATTAGCCAGGTATGGTGGCACACATCTGTAATCCCAATTACTCCAGAGCCTGAGGCAGGAGAATCACTTGAACCAGGGAAGCAGAGGTTGCAGTGAGCCAAGATCACATCATTGCACTCCAGCGTGGATGACAGAGAGAGACTTGGTTTCAAAAAGAAAACAAAACAAAACATTATTATGAGTTTAGGCTTTTATTTCAAATACTTTATGAAAAAAAATCTCCATTCAAATTTCAGACAAAACGAGACATATACATACAAATTTGTATGTGTATGTGTCTCTGTGTCTCTGCTAGAAATACTGACTCTCCTTTCACTGAGTGAATCTTAGTGGAATGTAGCTACCTGCTGACTATCCTTTCATGAAACTTGTATTTCAAGAATGCTGGCATTTTGTGGGGATATGTGGGTGGGAGAGGAATTCGTTATTACCTACTCACTTCCAACAACTTGCCTTGCATGATTCCAAAGCCTCGCCTTTCTCAACCATGTGATTTCTAAATCCCAAGGTCCCAAAGAGGCAAATATTTTCAGTGTAAATATGGATTTATGGCTTGATTATTCATATATTCCCTGCTATGTTTTTAGTTTGCACAGTTGAAAATGTTCATTATTTCTTACAGACGTTTTGGTTTACCTAGAATCAGACTAAGCTCAGGTGCCTTATCTCCCCTCCTGAATTCGTGGGCATTCTCTTTTCTCAAGTGGACAGTTATCTGGGGAAATTGCCACAGATTTCTTTATGGAAGTATCAGAATAATATTTTCTATAAATATTCTGGGTGGCAATAAAATGTCTTTTCTTAAAATAATTTTGTCTGCTTTTTAACCATTGGGTCATTTGTAGAACCTGGGTGAATAATCATTGTTTCCCATTGCAATGACGGAGATACTGACCTCACTGACTCTCCATTTTGTTTCGATTATATCGATTAAGCGCCCTACCTGTCGTACCTCTGGGGACATTATGAACTACTAAGGGTTAACATAGTGACCTGAGAGAGCACATTGTTAGTCCTCCAGCCTTTCTTACAATAATATAAGGATTAAAGAGATCTTGCCTATGAAAATAAAAAGTGCACAACCTGATCTATTATGAAATCCCATAAAGCATGTTGGAATCAGAGAACTCTGTTCCATGGCAACATCTTCCACTGTTAACTCTTACCAGGAGAGGATAACCAACACCAAATGTCTCAAAAGATGCTGGTGCCCGCTCACCAGTCCATTCTTCATTGCTTTATGAAAGACATTGATCTCTGTGCTCTGCCAAAGAATACAGTAAGGCAAAATTTTCTATTTCTTTATTTTTCATATTGATATATAACAGGCAAATATGGATTGTATATATTCAAGGTAGACAATGTGATGTTTTGATAAATGTACAAATTATTTAAAAACTGCCACAATCAAGCTAATTAACATATCCTTCACCTCACATAGTTGTCTTTTTTTCTTGATGGTGAGAATGCTTAAAATCCTCTCTCTTCACACATTTTTGGGATATATTATGTTATTCTTAGCTGTAATCACCATGCTGTACATTAGGTCTCTAGAGCTGATTCATCTTATAAGTGCAAGTTTCTACCCTCTGACCAACATCTCCCTCTTCCCCAACCCCAGACTCCTTGTAAGCACCCTTCTGCTCTCTGTGAGTTCAACTTTTTCAGATTCCACATATAAGTTAGATTATGCAGTATCTCTATTTCTGCGTCTGACTTATTTCACTTTGTATAATGTCCTTCATGTTCACACCTGTTTTTACAAAACTTCTCAAAGAAAACTCTATGACATTGGACTTGGCAATTACTTTTTTTGATGGGACACCAAAAGCACAGGTAAGAAAAGCAAGCAGAAGCAAGTAGGACTTCAAAGAAGGTATACAAATACCCGATAGGTATACGAACAAAATGCTCAACATCACTAATCATCAGGAAAATGCAATTTAAAAATACTATATCACCTCACATCTGTTAGGATAGTGACTATCAAAAAGTCTGAAGGTAAGTATTATTGAAGATGTGGAGAAAAGGCAATGCTTATACATTGTTGATTGAAATATAAACTGGTATAGCCATTACAGAAGTGAGTATAAAGGTTTCTGAGAAAATTAAAAATAGGAGTAACATATAATTCAGCACTCCTACTTCCGGTTATGTATTCAAATAAATTAAAATCACTGTTTCAAAAGATAACTGCACTCTCATGTTCATTGCAACATTATTGACATTAGACAAAGACTGGAAACAACTTAAGTGCCTATCAATGGATAAATGGATATAGACGGTGCTACAGATAGAAATAGATGTGTGTATAGATATAGATAAATAAAATGAAATATTAGTCAGCTTTAAAAAAGAAAATTTCTCAGTTTCTAACACAGTAAACCCACTCTAGTATTCCCTACTCACTCCCTGATAATTCCAAGGCCTTATATTAACAACACACCAACATTTCAGCCTTATTTCCTGTAGGGCATCATTATGCTTAGAATTCAAGGTGATAGCACAGCAGTGTATTACGATAGCTCTGTCCTTGCCAGAATACTTAATGTGTAGTAAGAGATAAGTCCCTTTTTCAATGTGTTTTCCCTTATCTACTCATATTATGCCTTCTCTGGTCTAACTCCCTAAAGATACATCTCCGTACATGTTATCCAGGTTCCTTGAAATATATATTTAATAAGTTTTTTTTTTTCAATTTATGGTGGAAGGATTTAGATCCCCTTTTTTTCTGGAGAAGGGCCAATATTTTCCAATTTGAGTGATGCTAAATTCGAAACTTCATTATTAACACAAAAACATTAGAGTTGGTTTGGCTATTCTTGAGAGGAACAAACTTTATGTTTTAACCAAACCTCTCAAGGTAAGGTCACTATGCAAGGAAATCTGATTTATTTTGTTTCTTTTCTGAAAGGGGAAGGCAATGCTACTCTTTGCCAAGGAGTTTTTTTTTTTTTTTTTTTTTTTTTTGAGATGGAGTTTCGCTCTTGTTACCCAGGCTGGAGTGCAATGGCACGATCTCGGCTCACTGCAACCTCTGCCTCCTTGGTTCAAGCAATTCTCCTGCCTCAGCCTTCCGAGTAGCTGGGACTACAGGTGCACGCCACCATGCCCGGCTAATTTTTGTATTTTCAGTAGAGACGAGGTTTCACCACGTTGACCAGGATGGTCTCGATCTCTTGACCTCGTGATCCACCTGCCTCAGCCTCCCAAAGTGATGGGATTATAGGCATAAGCCACTGCTCCCGGCTTGCCAAGGAGTTTTATAGGGATTTGGGTTTTCATATTTCCCAACACTCTGAGGCTATCATACTAGGACTGAAGTTCTCTCTCTTACTTGAGCAGGTATCTGACTTTGTTATAACACAATTCTTCTGGCTTTAGATTACTTCTCATACTTTATTATTAGATCCTGAAGCTAATGTTCACCAACGTCTGTCTATTATCTGTAGAGGATAAGAATTTCTAGTTAAACATCTTTTCACTCTCACTTTCACAGCATGATTTATGTTGCTAATTAACACTTCTTAACCTAACTAATTAACACTTCTTAACCTAACAAATTTTTTGAAAAGCTTCACTTGCTTTTAAAAACAGCTTCTTTATAGAAAAAAAAAATTCATCATTAACATTCTACTATCAAGTACAATAGACACTTTCCTCCTTCCAAAGTATCAACTTTCATCTGAACCTTATCTGCCAAACAAGTTTTATGGTCACCTAAATTGCAAACAGAAACATACATTCCTATTTTTATGTTTGTTTGTTTTGTTTTGCCTTGTTTTAACAAGTGGGAAAGCTAGATCCAAAATATGACTCTGGCCCTTTCTGCTATCAGGTGTTTTAGTCCCTATTTCTTGAAAAAGAAGGCTATGGCCATTTACATGCACATATGTGATGTATCTATCTATCTATCTATATATAGTTATTACATAGACATATATACATACACATATGCATATGTATACATAAGTTTATTTGGAAGTACGATCTTCAGACAGGGAAAATTGAGGTGAAACAGGAAAGCAGTGGAAGAACATACAAGATGGCACATTACTGAGTTGACCAGAGCTTAACCAAAAAAACATAGTAAGTGAACCAATATATCTAATAGCTGTCCATCAAAGGAGAAATGAGAATATCCCATTCACTTTCTTCTTCATTTCTTCTGCCTCTTATATTTTAATATCGCCTCATGTTGTGTTAACTCTCCTGTGTGTTGATCATGCGTAACCTGGTTCAAACGAGCTTCCTCTGGGGTGCTTGATCTCATGACTCATGGTGTGGTGCTGCATCAGAACCAGGACCTGGCAAAAGAATTCAGGTACTATGTGAGTCCAAATGACAAGACCAGGGTAACCGAGCTACTGAAATGTCTGATACAGCAGATCTTAGGGAAGCTGCACCAAAAGGCACGTTTCAGTCTTGGGTAGCAAGGGACAGCTGGTGATATTAGATGATAAGGCAAGTTGGTAGAAGTAAATGCTCTCTTTTGAGCAATTGGTGGAAATCCAGGGGACAAGTGGGGTACAGGGCACCAAAGAAAGAGCAAAAATTAAGCCACTAGAGTTCTACTTTGTTCTCCATACCCAGCTTTAAAATATTGTTTCTATTTTTCACATACATATTTGTCAACTTTTATTTTCATAATTTCTATACATTCTTTTAAATGTGTCTCTCATAAACAACAAATTAGTAACTAATTATTTTGTGAATTTGTTTCCACCGTCTCATCGATGTATAGAAGCTGCATTTTCATTACTTTAAGACTTTTTTCTATGATGCTATTTCATCTTTTCCATGTATGTACTTTATTTTTCTTGTCCGATTTTCACTTGTATGTGTGTGTGTGTATATATATATATATATATATATATAAATATACATATACATATATATAGAGAGAGTGTGTATGTGTTTGTAACTAGGTAAGACCTATATTTGAGCCCTTTTTACCACAATTGATTTATAACATTTATCAGAATATATGCATTCTCAAAGGAAGACAAGTGTATTAGTATAGTTTTTCAATACACTGTCTTATCTCACTCCAACACCACATTGCGTTTTCTACAATTTTATGTTGGATTTTTCCAATACATATACTCTTATTTACATTGGTTTGGCTCTCTGATTATGTTTAATTTGCCTGTGTTCAACTTTCAACTTGTAACTTTTCTTCAAAATTTCTTTCAAGTCAGCTTGTTGGTGAAAAACATGAGAGCTTAACTGATACCTTTATTGTGCTTTTCACCACATGACAACTTAAATGGAAAGTAGTTTTAACACTGAAAAATTTGCTTCCTATTTCTTTTCTTTTTGGTATTTTTGCTTTGTGTTTCTTTTGCAGCCAGTGTTTCTGTTGAGAAGTTTCTCCTCAACGTGATTTTCGATCCACAGTTATTACAAATTTCTCAAAGTGTAGGTATGGTATTTTTTGGTGTCCTGTTGGCACATTATGAGTTCTTTATGTGATTTAAAAATCATTCTTTGATTATGCAAAATGTGCCATCATTACTATTTTCTCCTTTCAATTTGCCTGTCTTTTCTTCTGGTATTCCTATTATTGAAATTTCAATACTTGTAATCTCCATGCCTCTTAGCAACATTTTCTTAAAATTGTTTATTTCTGAAAGCTTTCTAATGAGTTTTATGAAAGTTCTTCATTCTAATTCTTTAGCTCAGGAGTATGCTTTTCCAATGCCTCTGTTCCAAGACTCTTAACTCTCCCTTTGCATTTAATTATTATGTTTCTCAAGGTAATCTCAATGTCTGTTCCAACAATACTACTTTGGTGATCTCTTTGAATTTTATCTTTATTGTATGGCAATGTTCTTCCAGCTTGGACCCATCTTCCTCTAGAGATATTAGCCTCCTTCTTAGGTAATGCGTATTGGTGATGGATCCAAACCACAAGCATTAGTTTATAATACACTTGGTGAGTTTAAAGAAAGTGGTGACAACAGAGCTCCAGGTATAGTGAAATGTGGAAAGCCATTACTTATGCAACTACTTATGCTGGTTATTTACTGCCAATCAACCATGTATTTATTCTTATTAGTAATATTAGAATGTTTACTTTCCTTAAATTCATTCAAAAGCAGCTTTCTCAAAGCAGCAGCATTACCACAACAATTGATATTTGTACAGCATATGCTATGTGACAAGCACTTATGTGCGTGTATGTTCATTTAATCGGAACAGCAATCTTACAAAATGTGTACTATCACAAGATCACTTTACAGACAGGAAAACTGACGTAAAGAAAAGTCTCCTGAGTCTGGCCCAGAATTTTGGCACTTGAGATTGTACCTAGTTTTCAAATTAGAATGATAGTTTAAATATTGATGAGTATTATAGTTATACTATGTAAGCGTTTTAAAATTTTTTTCCATAAAAAGGCCCTATGAATATATTAAAGCTAATCAGTTTATTTTTAAAACTATGATTTCAATAATCTGGGAATTTAATTTGCATAGTTCTCTGAAAACTAATAAACAGATAAAATATTTTATAAACAAAGGAATTTGGAGAATATCTTTAACTCTACATATTTAATCTGATAAAGAAAATGTATGTAATAAATTAGAGATTGATATTGACATTTGCAAGAACAAAGAATGTTAAGATATTAAAAATGCATGTTTTCAAAATAAAAAAAGAGTGAAGATTAAAAAAAGTTTAACAGTAAAGAATTTTTTTTTTTAAGTAGAAGAATAAAGTAAGAGCATGTACATATGAGTATCAGGTGGGAAATGAGTTTAGTTTGAATTAAAATCATTCACCAGATTGAGGAGGAATCAAATAATGCAAATTAGGAGCATGATATTGCATTTCAGAAGAATGTTTTCTCACAGGTGTTGTAGCTGAATGTATTTCTATTCTTACTATTTCTTTAGATGGCAAGGCAACAGATCAGTATAGAGAAAAAGAAGCAGCATTTAACTTAAAGTGAAAAGAGATAAATCACTATTAACTGGACAAATTACTATTTAACATAATAACTTGATTTACTGTAAAAAAAAATGGCATTGAAAATGTGTCCCTTTCTGGGTTCTTTATATTATATTCTTTTCAGGACTTTGCATTGATCAAAGGTCTGATGCAAACAACAGATTCTACTATACACAATTAGAATAAAAAGGAATTTGTTGCAAAGTATGTCAAATGGCTTACAGAATTGTTGAGATAGCTGAAAGAGGGTCTAGAATGAAATTCCAGAATCTACTCTTAGATGTACACTGCAGAACCAGACTGCCAAAGGAGCTGCTTCTCCTGCCATGATCAAGAAGCTGCTGGTCAAATCAGGAGGCACTGTTCATTGAGTGTACAAGTATCAGAACTACCTCCATTCCGAGCTGCATAAATTGGCTGCAGTTTCTGCTTCCGAAAGGCACTTTGTCCTGCCATCAGGAAACATCACATGCAAAATTAAGAAGCTGCTATTATAGCTGCAGAGTTCTATACCATGCCACATTTTCTACTATCAAGAAGCCATCTCTGCCAAATCAGCCAGCCTCAGAGACAAATTCTGGCTCCAGAACCATGCCACAGTTGCTGCCTTCCACATTGATAAAATATCTGCACTATATGTCTGCAGTCAAATTTCAAATCTCAATATGTTTGTCTCTGATGTGGGACCCAAATCACATTTGCATTATCAAACGAAAATCAATTGGAGAAATTTCCTTTATGGTTTTCTGCCCTCTACAGAAAAGGAAAGCCACATGAGAAGAACATTTGAATAAATGTTTGAGCCAAACCACAATAACTGCACTAGACTTCACTCTTATTTACATCTCTGCTTTTATTTTTGAAAATTTCTTATTTTTTTTTACACATGGAATTTTATATTTGATACGTCTTTGAGCATAATCTGAGTCTGAAACATTCCAACTATGAAGTAAGTACTTAAATGGCTGTTTAATAAATTAATATGAAGTACTTTTGAGAATTAAAAATTCATTTTTATAAGAGTACAATAGGAACACATTGGATTTACCGTTAATTTTGTCTATGCTATAAGCACATCTAATCCTGTATATGAAAAAGTACCAGTTGGAGCCTTATCTGAAATCCCTACACATCTGGGAAAATTTGTTAAAGGTTGAGCTAGATTAAACAGATTATATAAACAACTCTCTTTGTATTAAGAAATAGAAAGTACAAGACAGAAATATTACTAAAATATAAAATAGCCTGAAGAATGCAATTAATCAAAAAATGGTCTACAGTTAAATCAAAATGAAGTAGTAATTGTAACTGTAGTCTGGTGGCTATAATTCTAATATTCCTTCATCCAACTCTCATGGGTATAAAAACTAGATCCCAGGGGAAAAGTAAGGTGAAATTAACAGCTGCAGCAGCTGTTTCCATATAACACCAACAAACAAGCAAACAAACACCTATAAAATTTTGTAGTCCAAGCAGAAATTATTTGGTTCCGAGTAACATAATGTTACATAAAATATGGAGTAATAGCCTCTGCCACACAACACCTTAGACCTTCAAGGACTGGGAAACTTTATGGAAAAGAATGCCATGCATGAATAGAAAAAATACAAATTTCAGATTTGTATTAAGTATTGCCTTTTTGCTGAAATACTTGCTACCAAAAAAAACAGGTTGTTTTCCTAAGTATATTTACTCACAGTTTTAAACCGCAGGTGGCCAACGATATATGGTTGCTGCTGGAGAAGAGTACTTAGAAGATTTTTAACCAAGTTAGCTTAGTGAATAGAAGACTATGTTTTGTTTTTGTTTAAAAAAAAGTTTTAAGTTCAGGAGTACCTGTGCAGGTTTGCTCTACAGGCAAACTTGTGTCACAGAAGTTTACTATAAAGATTATTTTGTCACTCAGGTATTAACCTTAGTATCAATTTGTTATTTTTCCTGATCCTCTTTCTCCTTCTACCTTCTACCCTCTGAAAGGTCTGGGAGCGTGTGGTTTCCTTCTACGTGTAAACGTGTTCTCATCATTTAGCTTCCACTTATAAGTAAGAAGATGTGATATTTGCTTTTCTATTCCTGTGTAGTTTGCTAGAATAAAGGCTTCCACATCCACCTCCACCCATGTCAGCAAAGGACATGATCTCATTCTTTATTATGGCTACGTACTATTCCATGGTGTATATATACCACATTTTCTTTATCCAGTCCAGCACTGACGGGCATTTAGGTTAATTCCATATATTAGCTATTGTGAATAGTGCTGCAATAAACATATATATGCATGTGTCTTTATGGTACAACGATTTATATTCCTATCTGTATAAACCTAGTAATGAGATTGCTGGGTCAAATGGTAGTTCTGCTTTTAGCTCCTAGAGGCATCACCACACTGTTTTCCACAATGGTTGAGCTAATTTTCCCTTCCACCAGCAGTGTACAGCATTCCTTCTATTCTGCAACTTCACCACTATCTGCTATTTTTTGACTTTTTAATAATAGATATTCTGACTGGTGTGAGACAGTACCTCATTGCAGTTTTGATTTGCATTTCTCATATGATCAGGAATATTGGGCTGTTTTGCATGTTTGTTGGCCACATTTATGTCTTCTTTAGAAAGTGTTAAAGTCCTTTGCCCGATTATTAATGGTATTATTTGTTTTTCTTTTCTTTTTCTTTTTTTTCTTTTTTTTTTTTTTTTTTTGAGACCAAGTCTCGCTCTGTTGCCCAGGCTGGTGTACAATGGTGCTATCTCGGCTCACTGCAACGTCCACCTCCTGGGTTCAAGCAATTCTCTGCCTCAGCCTCCCGAGTAGCTGGGATTATAGGCACGCATCACCACGCCCAGCTAATGTTTTTATTTTTAGTAGAGATGGGGTTTTACCATCTTGGCCAGGCTGGTCTTGAACTCCTGACCTCATGATCCACCCACCTTAGCCTCCCAAAGTGCTGGGATTACAGGCCTGAGCCACCACACCCAGCCCCTATTTGATTTTTTTTTTCTTATAAATTTGTCTAAGTTCCTTAAAGATGCTAATGACTTTTGATAGATGCATAGTTTGCAAAAATGTTCTCCCATTCTGCAGGTTCTCGGATTACTTCACTGATCGTTCCCTTTGCTTTGCAAAAGCTCTTTAGTTTAAGGAAATCGTATTTGTCAAATTTTGCTCCTGTTGCAAGTGCTTTTGGTGCGAAGACCATGTTCTTAAACTCCTGATTAAATACATAACCCGCAACAGTTCCAGCATATCCACTTCATGAGACTGTTAGGGAAGCCCTTGATAGCTGACTAACAACCACAAATGTTTTGCTGTGTTTATGTTCCCCAGTAATAAAGTGCCTCCTCCAGACTTGACATCACCAATGAGCCTTAAAATGCACAAATTCACTTTCAATCTTTCAGAACAACCTTTGCTCCCTATTGCAAATTGGAATTGATCTATATTTTAATATTTCTCCTTTCAGGCACAGTAGGAAATGTAATATAATAGTTGAAGTTCTGCCCAACTTGGGGAGTTTTCCCTCTCCACAGTCATCTGGAACCCATTAAGCCAGGACTAATGCCATGCTACACAGAAATCATGTACTGGATTTCTTGGCATCTGTTACTTGTCACACCCACACACACACACACACACACACAAACACAAACACACACATAAAATCTTAGATGTGGGTTGAAGAAGAGACAACAGAATGACAAGAGTAGGAAGATAGGTGGGAAGATTAAAGACCGTTCTTAAAATTTAATTATACTTTTCTAAAATTGTTTAGGTCTTTCGTATAACTATTCTTCTAGATAACAGATTGCTATTGAGATCACATGATTTACATGGCTAGTCACATCAGCTAATGTTAAATTTATGATAGGCTGCTCAAGTGTCCCATTTCTTGAAAATCAGTTCAGAGAGTAATAGCTAGAGCTCTTTTTAAAAAGGAGTATTTTTTATTTCTTTTATCTTTGTTCCAAAAATTCAGACGCTATGACTTTTATTTTCTTATTGTGACTTGTTATGGTCTATAAAAAATTTCACAGACAGTTTAATGCACTGGATAATTATGAAGACTTAACTGTAAAACGATTGTCTCCTTAGTCCATCTAGAAAGGACCTTCTCCTAATCTGAGCCCTATGGAAAGCTGACAGGTTTGAGGGCATATAGGACATAAAAACAGGACAGCAAAATATTACAATTTTTGTTTTCATAATTCAAAGAAGTCCACTATGTTGTGTCTCTTTATTAGTATTAGGGAGCATAAAGCTCATCAATGTGCTCATTGCTTTAAAGGAGTAACTTCCTATTACTTAATGTCACAAAATTCCCCAAATTATGCAATGTAGTTGGTAATATTTGTTAAAAGCATTGTTGCTTCTATAATTGTTTTCATTTATTTTTTTAAATACACATAAGAAATTTAAGAAAAATACATTACGAAGTGAAAAATAACAATATCTATTTTTAAAGGAGATGTACCAGGCTGTCAGTGAGATTAATAAACATGTTTCTATACAGTTAAACAACAACTGCTCCCAAATACTAATGAAACAATATCCACGGTATTGCTACAGCGCTGTCTTTATTTACTGTGTGTGCCTGTTGACCAACAGATCCTAAGAGTACTAGTAGTCACTGTTAGTTTGAAACTGATCTTGGTTTTTGTAAAAGAGAAGGGTGAATAAACTTTTAAAGTAAAAAACAAGAAATCTTACCAAATTATTTAAAACCTGGGGGAAAGAAACACAATACTTTAATACTTGAATGAGCTTTCTAAATAGTGCCCTATGATTAGCATTCGTATAGCACTTTCAAAAGGTATTTTGTAGTGTTCTTTCTGATGGAAAAATATTCTATTAAAAGCATGAAATTGAGGCAACCATACAACTTTTAAAAGTAATTATACAAAAGCAAACATTGCTCTGAGAAACTTGAGGAAAATACAAAGAGCATGAAACAAAGCCAGAAGATGTTCTATCTGACATTTCGTGGAAGTTGGGTTTTCTGCAGTTCCAGAATCAATGCAAATTGATTGTACCTTCTATTTATTTTGCCTACCCCACTGCATATATTAAACACTTCCCGCCTGTAAAATTCTGATAAATCCAAATGCAGAACAAAATACCATTAATTACAATTTATTTTAGGTAAAAGAAGTTACGCATGGCAAATCTTTATTATAACCAGTAAAATACAAATTGACCTTAAGTATTGTAAAACGTAATTAAAAAGCATCACCATTATGGAAATAATTAAATATAAGTTGCTTCCTGAACAAGCAATGAAGTATTCCAAAAATATACTTTAAAGGGTAGAGAAAAAAAAAGTTAAAAGCATAAATAAAGACATGCAGACAAAAATATATAAGCACAATATAATTAAATAAGCTTGAACACAAACAGGGAGCATCCTTTGTTATATACATCACATCAATATATAACCACTTTGATATGATCTGTATAATTTAGTTCTTTTTCATTTAAATGTAATGTTATTTTTTATTAGTACATTTGTATGATTCAAAAGAAAATTGTATTAAAAATATTTATTTCGAAAGTTAACTTTCTCTCTTTCTGCATCAAGCCCCTCTCCTATAATTATTTTTCTTCTTCAATGTATTTCTGTCATATTTCTATTAAAAAATTGTATTTATGTTCCTTTAAAGGAGATTTAAAAACTTTATTAACTGATCTCATTGTTCTTAGCTTATTGCGATAATTTCATGTCCCTTTAACGCTTTATTGCATGGGTAATGTGGTACTGTTTTCTCTATATAAATTTGTCTTTTCTCATATAAATCATGTTCACTTTTGTTAGACCTATGATACAGATTTTCTTTGCGACTCCTCTTTATTGTCATGAGTGTACGTTTTCTAACTTGGGGGCAGGGGAGTCTACTTTCTTTAAATTTAAAACAATAAAATAATTATAATGGGCATCATTTCTTAATCAGCATATCAACTTGATTACTTATAGAAATTAGAGCCTAGACTGTAGCTTTTATTTGCAATCATACTTAGATAACAGTATTTCCTCTAATAAAAGAATTTACCTAACTAGCCACAGAGAGAGTAGATAAAAAATATTCTTAAGTCTCATGTCCAACAAAACACCACATGTTCTCACTCATAGACAGGTACTGAACAATGAAAACACATGGGCACAGAGAGGGAAACATCCCACACTGGGGTCTGTTGGGGGAGGGGAGGCTGGGGGAGGGACTGCTGGGGGTGGGGAGGTTGGGGAGGGATAACACTGGGAGAAATGCCTTATGTGGGTGACCGGGGGATGGAGACAGCAAACCACCATGGCATGTGGGTACCTATGCAACAATCCTGCAAGATCTGCACATGTACCAGATAACTTAAAGTACAATAAAAAAATTAAAAAGACTCATGTCCAAGACACAACTCTAGTAGGCCTAATTCAATAAAGACAGCTAAAGACTCCCAAGTTGAAGCACAAATGATTATGTGTTACACTGAGAGGCACTCATTTGAATTATTCTGTGGGACTGATTAATTTATATTGCCGTGAAATATCATTTCAGGCTAAAAGACTCAGACCATGGTAATAGTGTGCTAAAAACAAGTATGGTTTTCAAACAAATCATGTCTACGCTTTTAAAATATGTTTTAGCAAAAGCTAATTTATCCCTCACTTGAAGATGAATAGGTAAAGAAGCCAAGAAAGAAAGAAAGAAACGAAGGAAGGAAGGGAGGGAGGCAGGGAGAGAGAGAGAGAGAAAGAAAGAGAGAGAGAAAGAAAGAGAGAGAGAGAGAAAGAAAGAAGGAAGGAAGGAAAGAAGGAAGGAAGGAAGGAAGGAAGGAAGAAAGGAAAGAAGAAGAAGAAAAAGAAAGAAAGAAAGAAAGAGAAAGAAAAAGAAAGAAAGAAAGAAGCCAAAATAATGGCTTAGAGGAGAATTGGCTAAGGTCACTGTCACAGAAATCAAAACCAAAAAACACACTGAGATTATCACCAGCAATATCTTCAAACTCAAATATGAGAAGGAGACTGTCCCTGGGGTCACAGAACATTGAAAAAAGACCAAGCATATGGCAAAAGAATTGGACTTCCATATTTCTGAAATCCCTACCTCCAATCTGCCCAGCACTAAGCTCATAAAAAATATTCATCTGAGTTGTAGTTTCTATACCAGGATAAGTGAGCTCTAGGTGGACAGTCAGCTTACTCACCTTCTTGGATTTTCTGGCAGGAGACCTGTGCCTTCTTTAACTCATGGGAAATATTATGACTGCCTGATGGCAGAAATATTCCTCAGGTCAGCTATAGACAAAGGGAGTAATTGGGATTACCACTGCTAGCCCTGGAAACTGCTCTATAACTCAGCCAAAGGAGACGCCAAATCAGAGTGGCCCTTTAGCAGCACCTCACTATAGGAAGTACATTCCACAGGTCTCCTGGACACAAATCCCTAGCCAGCCTTCCCACACTGCCATGATACAGCCATTGGAACTTCCCCCATTCAAGATGGGCAGTACTTTGCTAATTTACTAGAGCCAAGGCAAATCTGGGCTTAGGGACTGGTGTAGCATCAGAAGAGAAGCAGCAACTTGGATAAAACACTACAATAACCAGGGAAATCACAAAGAATTTTTAAATAAAAATATCCAAGGAAAGCAAAATCAAGCTGGACAGAGAAAACTGGGATGAATAATTTGTTTTTCAAGGCAAATACATAAATTTGCACCCACAAGAAACAACAACAAGCAGGGAATCAAGACTACCTAGGTGGACAAAGCAAGGAGCAAGTGACTGACTCCAATGAGACAGTTACATGTGAGCTCTCTGAACAAGAATCCAGAATAGTAGTTTTAAGAAAACTCAGTCATCTCTAAAACAACAAAGAAAAGCAAATCAGATTTTTTTATGGAAATGTAACAAAGAGATTTAAATAATAATTAAACATTAAAGAGAAATTTTAGAACTGAAAAATATATTTGCTAAACTGAAAAATTCATTAGAGGCTCTTAATGACAGAATGAATGAAGCAGAGGAAATAATCTTTGAGCCCAAAAACAAGCTATTTGAAAATATACAGAGGAGAAAGTAGAAAAAAGAAAAATAAGCAACGATGATTAGCTACGAGGTATAGAAATTTATATCAAAAGACCAACGTAAGAATTGTTTGTGTTCAAGAGAGAGTTGAGCAAGAACAAGGAGTAGAAGGCTTATTAAAATACACAGTAAGAAAAATTTCCAGAACTTGAGAAAGATACAAATATCCAGGTAAGGGAAGGTCAGAGAACAGCAAACAGATTTGATCCCAGCTTTCAGATTGTGTGAAGCCTGTATCCCTTTTTTGGTCAATTTCTTCCTTGTAGAAAGGAAATACTTACCCAACGCCTGTACCATCATTGTATTGTGGAAGTAAATAATGTGTTTTGATTTTACAGATTCATAGGTGGAAAGAGATGAGTCTCAGATGAGATGAGATTCAGGACTTTGAACCTGATGTTGGAACAAGTTAAGACTTTGCAGAACTGTTGGAAAGAGATTGTTGTATTTTGTAATGTGATAAGAACATGAGATTTGAGGAATCAAGGGTAGAATAACATGATTGGATGTTTGTCTCCTCCACATCTCTTGTTGAAATGTAATTCCCAATGTTGGAGGTGGGATCTAGTGGGAGATATTGGATCATGGGGGCAGATTCCTCTTGAATGGCTTAACAGCATTCCCTTGATAAGTGACTTCTCATTCAGTTAATTCAAGTGAGATTTGGTTGTTTAAGACAGTCTGAGATATCCTCCTTCTCTATCTTGCTCCTGTTCTCACCATGCAACATAATGGCTCCCGATTGCCTTCTGCCATGATTGTATCCTTCCTGAGGCTTTACCAGAAGCAAATGCCAACATCATGCTTCCTGTAAAGTCTACAGAACCATGAACCAAATAAATCTGTTTTCTTTGTAAATTACTTAGTCTCAGGAATTTCTTATACCAATGCAAGAACAGCCTAACACAGTGACATTATATACCTTGATGTTGTATCTACTAAAATAATACCTACTATATGCATATATATCAATATATATATTATACTCACTAGGTAAAAAGATATAAAGATTATATTCCTTTCTTATTTTCTTCTTTCCTTTCATTTTTTAATGTATTACTATATTTAACAAATGTTAATTGAGCTACTCTTACATCCAAGGCATTGTTCATGTATCTGTATTCAAAGTCCTGGTTCTTATAGGCTCACATTGTTGGATAAACTTGTATTCTAGTGATTTATATGCAGTACAAATTTATAGAACTGAAATAAGAATTTACAAGTTTTTGAATTTGCTTACAAAAATACACATTTTAATGCATTCTGAGGAGTAAAATGTATTCCAATTACCCTGAAAGAATCAATGAATAAAAACAAGCATGCAAAAAAACTGATGAATTTAGCTATGTTAATAAAAATTACGTATCAGAAATGGATTTGGGGAGATTTTTATCTACATTTGGAAATGGCATGCCACTTGAAAATATATGTTTTAAATACTATATTTAAATGTCCATTAACATGAATTTAGTTAGAAAAATCGCATGTTCCAGTAAATTAATCTTTTGACTTGCTGTAAGAAATTCTACAATTTCTCCTTCTACTGCCCTCCCCTTCTCTTGTTTCCCATTCCCCTTCTCTTCTTCTTTTTCTTTCTCCTATTCCCTTCTTCTCCACTTTCTTTTTCTGTTGTTTTTGTTTCAGCTCCACTTGCTTCATCTATTTATGTTCTTATCTATTTCTCAACTGCTTTTCCTCCTGTGTTTATTTTCTTCTTTGTTTTCCTTCTCTTTCTTTTCCTTTCTTCATTTGTTCTTTTTCCTTTGTTCCTCCAGTCTCCACCTCTAATTGTTTATTTGAGAAACAATCATACTTGAATTAACAGAAAAAAAGGGTTTTTTTTTTCTGTTTCTATGCCCTTCATTAGTGAGTTTTATTATGATCTTAGGACAAAGATTGAAGACAGCTTTTCAGGTCCACATAAGATATTAATGAATATCTTCAGTTCAGAGTTTTCATTTTATCAACTCAGGCCTAAGGCAGTAATAAATCATCTCGCAAATAGTACACTGAATAAAAGATAAGTACAAATATCCCTAGGATCAATTGCCTGGGGTTTTATCAACCGTAATATTAACATAATTCTAATGTCATTTTTAATTAAGTTTAATTACCTAAACAAAACAAAGTAACTTGTGTAGATTTTAGCTAATAAGATAAAAATTACACAAGTTACTTGGCAATTACAGAACTTCATCAGAAACTACTTGTTAACTAGGTTAGATAATTAGATTGCCATTTGAACTCCACATTGACAGTTTCAGATCACTGGAGCTTAAAGGGGTAGGCAATAGCTCAGTCAACCAGTAAATATCACTGGCATAGTGTTCCATTTGATTTTTTAAATTACTCCTTTTTCTCTTTTATTGTCTGGCTGCTGCATACTGGCCATTTGTTAAAAATTTTATTTCACATCAATTCTGTTTAACTTAATGGACCACTTATAATTTTATTCTTACATTAGTAAAAATCTCTTTTATTGTGTAATTGAAACTTAACCTTTACATGGTGCATTCATGTTTTCTACCTAATATGAGAATAATTGAGACTGCTTAATATCATTGCCAAAATTTCTACAAATCAGTTAATAGATTTTATTTGTACTCTCATGATTTTCAAATATACGTCAGTTATTTTCAATAAAATGTATTTTATACTACTGGCATTGATATTATATGCTAAAATAGCTTCTATGTTACTATCTAAACTCCAGTTATTTAGAGGATATCATAAATGAATTCACATACACATATATAATCATTCTACTATAATATATGCATGTACTCATGTACACATATTCATGTACACATCACGGCACTTATATTTGCAGGTTAATAAACAATTACAAATCATGTCATCTTTTCTAAACCCAGACAATTTTTGGAGGGAAGATACACAGTTTATACTAGGTTAGCATAAAAAGGGAGTTTTATAAAGAAAAAATAAAGAAGAGGAAGAATGAAAGAAAGAAACAGAAAGAATAGCCACACAGATATGGCACCAATGGGCAGGACATACATGTCTGATTTGGAAGGTGTCAAATTTACCTAGTACTCTAAACTTAAGCATAAATTCCCCAGGCAAAAAAAAAAATGGTGAAGGGTAGAGCACAGTGGCTGAATAGAAGCCTGCAGTGAGGGTTCCCTTGTAAAACACCAACTTGAAAATCTAGCCAAACACAAAATGCACCTTTATAAGAACTGAAAATGAGGCAAACAATCACAGTACCAGGTCGTTACATCATATCAAAGAAAGAGGCAATGAAGAGGATAGGAAAGTCAGTATCGAATAGTCTGTAAAACTCCTCCCCTATTTTCAGCAGGGACTACATGGCCTGAGAATCTGCCCTTAGGGGAGGAAGAGTGCACTGACTGCATGACTTTGCATTAGAACTCAGAGCTGCCCTGTCACAGCAGATAGCAGCAGAGGGCAGAACTGAGCTGGTGATCATGGATGAAACATTTATACCAGTCCTAGCCAAAGACAAATCACCAATCCTAGTCTTTGAAACCTGAGTTAGGGCAAGCCCCGCCACTGCAGGCTAAAGTGTTTTGGGGTTCTAAATAAACCTGAAATGCAATCTAGGCCACACAGACTGTAGTTCCTGGGCACATCCTGGTGCTGTGCTGGGCTTGGAGCCAGTGGACTTGGAGGCCACGTAACACAATGAGAAATCAGCCATGGTAGCCAGGAGAGTGTTTGCATTACCCTCTCCCCACCCCAGACAGTGCAGCTCACACCTGCAGGAGAGATTCCACCACTCTATTTGAGGAGAGGAGAGGGAAAAGTAAAGAGGACTTTGTCTCACAACTTAGATGCCAGTTCAGCAACAGTAGGATAGGATGTCAACAGAGTCCTGATACCCCCATTCCAAGCCCTAGGTTCCCAAGGACATTTCTCGATACACTTTGGGCAAGAAAGGAAGCCACTGCCTTGAAGGGAAGAACTCAGTCTTGGCAGAATTCATCATCGGCTGAGCATAACGCCTTGGTCTCTGAATAATTAGACAGTACTCTTCACAGGCCTTGGATGAGACTCAGATTCATGCTGGCTTCAGATGTAACCCAGTACCTACCCAGGTGTAGTGATGAATGGGAGAGACTTCTTCTATTTGACTAAAGGTGAAGGAAGAATAAAGGGCACTTTGTCTTGCAGCTTGGGCACCATCTCAGCTATAGAAGAAGAGAGTAAGAAGCAAGCTCTTGTGGTTCTCAATTCAAGGCCTTGACTCTTGGATGGCATTTCTAGACCTGCCCTAAGTAAAAGGGGAGCCCAGTGCCCTGAAAGGGAGACTCAGCCTGGAAGCATTATTCACTGTCTGACTGAGAGATCAATGGGCCTTGAGTGAACACAAGTGGTAGCCAGGTAGTACTTGCTGTGGGCCCGGGATGGTAGTGGACATGGGAGGAGATTCCTCTGCTTGAAGGAAGGGGAGGAGAGAGTGGGAAAGACTTTGTCCTATGGCAGGAACCCACTGCCTTGAAGGGAAGAACCCAGTACTGTGGCATGCTGTCAGCTCAGCAGCAGCAGAACCAAGCATCAGGTCTATTCCTAAGGGTCTCGACTCCAGTCTCTGGATCTCAGATGGCATATATTGGCCCACCTGGGATCAGAAGGATCTCACTACCCTAATGAGAAAGACACAAGACTGGCTGCATTTATCACCTGCTAACTGTAGAGCCCTTGCATCTTGAGTAAACACAGGTGGTAACCAGGCAGTCCTCACCATGAACTTTGGGCAAGAAACAGTGTGGGTGTGACCCAGCACAGTCCCAGTGGTGGTGATCACAGGGGTGTTCATGTCATTACTCCCTGAGCTCCAGGAATCTCAGCACAGAGAGAGAGAGAGAGAGAGAGAGAGAGAGACTCTGTTTTTTTTGAGGGAAAGCCTGGAGACAGAGATTCTTGTTCTCTTCCCTTACTTTCTCTCAAAAATTATCCAGAAATTCTCCTGGATTTTACCCAAGACTTCCAGGGCAAAATTCTCCAGGGAATTCTCTAGGATCTTACCCAAGACTACCAAGGCAGTACATCTAAGAGTCTGCAAGAGCAACAGCATTATTGCACTTGGGGTGCCCCCTAATGCAGACATGGCTACAGTGACCAAAGACTAAGATCATAACACACAGGTAACTTTTAATGCCTGGAAAACCTTCCCAAGAAGGACAAGTACAAACAAGCCCAAACTGCAAAGACTACAACAGTTACCTAACTCTTCAATGGCCAGACCTGATGAACATGTACAAGCATCAAGACAGTCCAAGAAAACATAACTTCACCAAATAAACTAAATAAGGAAAGCACCACGGACCAAATTCTGGAAAAGTAGAGATATGTGAACTTTCAGACAGATAATTCAGAATAACTGTTCTGAGCAAGCCCAAAGAAATTCAAGATAAAACAGAGAAGAAATTCAGAATCTTATCACATAAATTTAACAAAGATACTGAAACAGTTAAAAAGAATCTAGCTGAAATTCTGCAGTTGAAAAAATACAGTTAACACACTGAAGAAAGCATCAGTGTTTCAATGGCAGAATTTGTCAGGAAGAAGAAAGAATTACTGAGTTTGAAGACAGGTTGTTTGAAAATACAGTCATAGGAAACAAAAGAAGATTAATAAAAAAGACTGAAGCCTGCCTACAAGATCTAGAAAATCATCTCAAAACAGCACATCTGAAAGTGATTGACCTTAAAATGGAGGAAGAGAGATCCAGGTAGAAAGTTAATTCTTTTTTTTTTTTTTTTGGGATGGAGTCTCGCCCTGTCACCCACCCAGACTGGAGTGCAATGGCATGATCTCAGCTCACTGCAACCTCTGCTTCCCAGGTTCAAACAATTCTCCTTCTTCAATTTCCCATGTAGCTGGGATTACAGGTGCCTGCCACCATGCCTAGCTAATTTTTGTACTTTTAATAGAGACCAGGTTTCACCATGTTGGCCAGGCTGGTCTCAAACTCCTGACTTCATAATTCGCCTGCCTTGGCCTCCTAAAGTGCTGGGATTACCGGTGTGAAGCACCGCCTCTGCCAAGAAAGTTAATTCAAAGAGATAATAACAGGAAACTCCCTACATCTCTCTATTAATGAAAAGTTATTGTGTTATAAAAATTAACAAAAATGTCCCATAACATAGCCACTCCCAAACCTAAAGAGTGATATCCATATTCAATACCAGAAAGTTATAGAACAAGCAGATGTAACCCAAATAAGATTACTTCAAGACATTTAATAATCAAATTCCCAGACATCAAGAATTAAAAACAATTCTAATTGCAACAAGGAAAAAGAAAAAAATAACATATAACAGAGCTCCAATACGTCTGGCAGCAGACTGTTTACTGGAAACCTTACAGGGCAGGAGAAGGTGATAGAACATATTTAAAATTCAGAAGGAAAAAACTTTTACCCTAGAATAGTATATCTGGCAAAAATTCCTTCAAACCTGAAGGAGAAATAAAGACTTTCCAAGAAAAAACAAAAGCAGTAGATTTCATCAACATCAGACCTGTCCTACAACACATATTAAATGGAGTTCTATATGGAAAAAAAGGACATTAATGAGCAATAAGAAGTCATCTAATTTGTATTTCTTTAATGACCAGTGATGATAAGCATTCTTTTCATGTTTATTGGCTGCATAAATGGCTTCTTTTGAAAAGTGTCTGTTCATATCCTTCACCCACTGGGAGTGTAAATTATTTCAACCACTGTGGAAGACAGTGTGGAGATTCCTCATAGATCTAGAAATAGAAATACCATTTGATCCAGCGATCCCATTACTGGGTATACACTCAAAGAATTATAAATCATCCTATTATGAAGACACATGCACACGTATGTTCATTGTGGCACTGCTTACAGTAGCAAAGACTTGGAACCAACCAAAATGTCCATTAAGGATAGACTGGATAAAGAAAATGTGGCACATATACACCATAGAATACTATGCAGTCATAAATAAAGGATGAGTTCATGTCCTTCACAGGGACATGGATGAATCTGGAAACCATCATTCTCAGCAAATTGACACAAGAACAGAAAACCAAACACCACGTGTTCTCACTCATAAGTGGGTGTTGAACAATGAGAACACATGGACACAGGGAGGGAAACATCACACACTGGGGCCTGTTGCAGGGTGGGGAGACTAGGGGAGGGATAGCAGGGGGTGGGGGGATTGGGGAGGGATAACATTAGGAGAAATACCTAATATAGGTGGTGGGGAGATGGATGCAGCAAACCACCATAGCATTTGTATGCCTAAGTAACAGTCCTGCACGACCTGCACATGTACCTGAGAACTTAAAATATAATAATAAAAAAAAAATACAAACCCAAAAGGTGAACTGTGCATGTGAAGGATCTGGGTGAGCCCTTCTTATGAGAATTTGATGCCTAATGATCTGAGATGGAACAGTTTCATCCTGAAACCATTCCTCCAGCCTCTCCCACACCCCCATTTCTGGTCATGGAAAAATTATCTTCCATGAAATCAGTCGTTGGTGTTAAAAAGGTTGGGAACTATTGCTGTAGATAATGGAGAGCTTCTTCTCAGCATTAGACTTCAGCTAGAGATTACTTAATCATTGACATTAATGAATTCCTGAATTTGGTAGGAGGTGATCACTGAGGAATGCTCTAATTTTAAGTGTTTATGGTTTTCTCATTATACTATGATGATTATTTTAATTTTTAATTTGGGCTAGAAGAAACCTTAAAATAATCTAGTTTAGCACCATAATATTAGAGGTAATAAAACAGAAAAATAAGGTGATTGTCCACAGTAACATAGTAGGTTTTTGACAAAGCAGAGACACTGACTCATGAGCCTGAGATCATGCTTGTTTAGTATTTTGTAATGAACTAATCCAGATCCCGTATACCTCATTGATTAGTTTTTCTTAAACATAAATTTTTACTCTTACACAGGAAACAGGTGGTTCATTATTGCTTAACCCACCAAACACAAAGGTTGCTTGCTTTTTAGGATCCTCGGAAGCCTGGTTTTGTTTTCGTTTGTTTGTTTGTTTTTAGAAAAAGTCTCACTCTTTTTCCCAGGCTGGAGTGCAGTGTCACAATCTTGGCTCACTACAACTTCTGCCTGCCGGGTTCAAGAGATTCTCATGTCTCAGCCTCCAAAGTACCTGGAATTACAGGCACCTGCCACCACGCCCAGCTAATTTTTGTATTTTTTAGTAGAGATAGGATTTTACCATGTTGGCCACACTGGTCTCAAACTCCTGACCTCAGGATATCCACCTGCCTTGACCCCCAAAGTGCTGGGATTACAGGCATGAGCCACTGCACCAGGCCAGAAGCCTGGTTTTTGACTCTTCTCAGCATGGATGAATTTTGTTCTGTTTTGGAGAAAATAGTAATCTGATTCAAAGTTTTTTTCCCACTAAAGTATTGACCCCTTAATTGGTTCAGGCTATGTGCATTTTAGCAAATGGCACACTCATCCAAATTAACCTGGAAATAAGAGTTTCTGTTAGTATGATCTTACTCTTAGGTAAAAGAGCTATTTTTGAATAGACTTCTTTTACCTTGCAGAAGTGAAGTGGTTCATCTTTCAACAGACTCCTGATTTATTGAACTAAAATCTCGAATAACCATATGCACCATGTTTTCTTTATATAGCTGGCCCTGGACATAGCAAGGTAATTCCAGCTTCTATAAGCATTTCTCAAATCCAGCTCTACCTGTATTATTTTACTTTCCTGGGTATTATGTTCTGCATATATGGCCAGCTTTTAATTTCAATTCACTATTTTAATAGGATACTGCCAGAGTTTCCTATGCCACCTCTTGGGAGGGAGCCAGAATCTGGACCACTGCACTGTCAGCATACCATGCTTCCACACAAGACACTGAGCAGTATCTGCTCATGGATGCTTGCTTTTTACATACTGGTAATCATGAAACCTAAACACTAAGCTCAAGTAAACAAATTCTTTAGGACCTCTTTTCCAAAGTGAAGAATGGTAGTACTTGAAGCTAAATTTCATTTAGCTAATCTTATGGGGGAAAAATAGGAAAAACTTGAATGAATCTAATTTTTCTGAATAATGTACTAAGTAAATAAGTTATTTTGTTTTGGCCAAATCTCTAACATTTGCTGTTAATTTCACAGTGCTGGACTAAAGTAAACAACAATAATTTGTAAAGTACCTACTTGAAAAATGGAGGCTGAAATATCATTTTTAATTATAGCTTAGATTATTACTAATAAGTTAAGCAGGAGCAAGTATAATACCAAAGAAAACCTTTTACAACATTGTGACAAAAGATTACAATTGGGCTTTGTTAAAATATGTGACTCATAGGAACATAGGACAAATTATGCCTTTCCAGCCCTAGCAATGCTCAATTTCAAATCTAAAACAATATTCTACGTCTTGGATGGTATGATGAAAGGTATACACAGAGCTTCATTACTGCCTCAAGGAAGTCATTCTCAGCAGTAATGGAGAAATAATTCTGAAGAATTCTCTATAAAGGAATTATCTGTATTTCTGGGTTAAATGCAATAAGTGGACTTTGTGCAAAGAAAATAGAAGTCAGTCCAGAGTGGAAGTGAATCTTTTAGAGAGTTAGATTTCTACAATTCCTATACAATGTTTTCTTAGGGAATAATTAGAAAAAGCTAGAGGAGTTTGTGAAATGCTATTTATGTTTATTTTCTGCTAATTTCAATTGAATGAGGTGCTTGACAGAAGATCAGTTAGCAAAGTAACTCTGAGCTCTAGCTCTGTCACATTCTAACAGGGCACCTTTGGCAAACTTAAGTTCTTCATCCTCCTCAGATTTTTCTCATCTGCAAAGAAAAGAGAAGATTGCCAATATTACCTTTTACATAATTTGCTATAAGGTTTATGTCAAATGAGATAGTAGAAGTAAATCATAAATTGTGAAGAATTATGCTCAATTACTTCATAAAAAAGACATTTCTTTTATTATGAAATTTCTAATATTTAAAATGGAAAGTTCTAGAACAGATACATGCATTTAGTTATAGTTTGATTAAAAAGCTGCTAGTCACCTCAATTTGCTTGTTTTAATGGCCTCACTCAGTTTTTCTAGTTTCATATTCAACAATAATTATTTTAATCCTAAGATAGTGATTTAGGGTAGTAGTTTTGAATCCTAATTTATGAATTTGACCCTCAGTTCTTCCACTTACCAGTAATCCATCCTAATTTTTACTTTTAACTACCTTGAGTTTTTTTCTGAATGAGGTATAATAATAAAGGTATAATAATAAAGCAATTAGGTCATTTGGATGATTAAAGTACTCAGTATATGTCAGGTGCTCAGTTCAATGCTTCACACATAGTAAGGACTCAATACATGCTGGCTATTTTTATTATTTTTACACAGGCTCACAAAGTCAAATAAAGTGGGAATGCTATCCCACATAAATTATTCCTTCCACCTGTGTCCCTCACCACATTCTTTCTTGGTAGACAAAAAACAAAACAAACAAAAAACTTTACTTCTTTCACACTTATCCTCTTTCATCTTTTCTTCAGTATCTTTGATTTCCAATGCGTACTGTATGCCATATTTAAACTTCAAGAGCCTTCTCAATTCTCTTCATCACTAAATAACACTTTAAACAAAAAAATAAGAATTGTTGTACCCAAAGAACTTTTTTCATCCTCTCTATTCTTGTTCTCTCTCATGCTTCAGACAATCCTAAAGAAACTATCTTTTGTAAAAAATAAATCTGACATTATATATGCCTAATATGTATGTGTATCTAATTTATTTGATACTGTAACTTCTCTGGCTCCCTCTGACCCCTGGCTGTTGCTTCTCATTTAAGCTTCTCTATTTTTGCTCCAGTCTTTGTCTCAGAAAATTCATCTATTTTCTTGGCTTTAGTGACAACCCTTGTGTAGATGACTCACAGATTTTCATCATGGGGCCCGTTCTCTGATCCTGGAAGTAGAGCTCTCCAATTTTCTACTGGAAGGTTCATTTCAAACATAAAAAAGAAACATAGCCACTCCCAGCACACAACATTTTTACTCAAAATTAGTCCTACTAATTTACCCACCTCTATTCATGGTGTTTCCATTTTTCCAGCCCCTTAGATATAAGACTATACAGTCAACTTTGACTCATTCCTTCTCTTTATTCTCTGTATTCCATACATCGCCAAGATCTCCATATTTTACTTGAAATAATTAATTTGTTCTTTACCTCTTTCCTGTCTCTGAAAACATTGGTCTAATTATTTCACCCATAATTGAACTGCTGTTAACAGCTCTTTCACTTTTCTAGAATACCTATTGCTTCCTCACCCAATCATTCTTTCCAACGTATAACAGCCAAATTAATTATTATTACAATTATTTTCATTCTGTGAGCCCCTGCCTAAAATTCTGAAGCTTCATAAATGTTACAATATGAAGTATAAACCCCCTTCCCTAGTTTTCAGATTTCTCATTGCCTAAAAATGACTTATGCACAAATATTCACACCTCACTTCTTTGTAACACTTCTGTTTTCTTCAGCCCTACTTCTTCATTGCCTCTCAAAAATGTCTTGTGTTTTTCCTTTACTCATGTATGGCTGCTATATCAGGATATGTCTTTCCTTCCACCAATGCAAAGCCTACCACCGTTTACCCTGTATCAGTCACCTTGTTAATTTAAGGTACAATAATAAACCTCAGGCTTAGTGGTCCACAACAAAAAATGTTTACTTTTAACTCATGCTGTGGTAATTTCAACTTCTCTGTGGATCTCTCTACGTAACTGCCATTCTAGTATCCAGACTGATAGAGTGGTTTCTCTTGGGACACTGACATTCTTTTTTTAGTGGGGGATGGGGAGTCAGTGGGGAGAGCACTTTGGTAGGGTCTGTTAAAGCTTTTTCTCAGAATTGGCACATTTCACATCTCTTCACATTTCAAAAGACAAGACAAGGCACATGATGAAACCTAATATTAGTAGGATGGGGACATATCTTTTCCTCAATGGAGAGGCACAGCAAATCCGATAGCTAAACCTGATGTTAAAGGAATGGGAATGTACAATACATCCATAAAGAAAAACAGCTAATAGGCCAGGTATGGTGGCTTACACTTGTAATCCCAGTACTTCGGGAGGCCAAGATGGGCGCATCACAATATAAGGAGATAGAGACCATCCTGGCCAACATGGTGAAACCCTGTCTCTACTAAAACTACAAAAATTAGCTGAATGTGGTGGCATGTGCCTGTAATCCCAGCTACTCGGGAGGCTGAGGAAGGAAAATCTCTTGAACCAGGAAGTCAGAGGTTTCAGTGAGCCAAGATCACACCACTGCACTCTAGCCTGGGCAACAGAGTGACACTCTGTTTCCCCCTCCCCGCAAAAAAGACAAAACAGCTACTATTTTAAAATTACTAGTCTACTACAGTCTACTCTTTGTCACAAATGAGGACTTTCCTCCCTTCTGTTCACAAAATATACTCACTCCATCTCCAAGAAAGAATCCCCAAGTTCAAAGTGTCTTCATATGACATTCTGTATTGACATCATGTCAGGATATGACTGCTCTTGATTTACAAATTTATTAACTAAAAAATTAATGTTAATTATATGCCCATGACATCCTGAATAGACACTGTAGTACAGGAACAGGATAGTATCAATAAACATTCACATTTGGAAAGGAGAAGAATGGCCATGTACAGCAGTTACAGGTCCATAGAGATTCTTAAACTTTCCTGGGGAAGTGATGAGGAATGCTACCCAAGTGAGAGGAGTGTCTAGTTAAGGAACACTCCTCTTTTCTAAGTAGCACGCCTCCTTCAAACTAGTTACTTAGTCTACTTCCTTCCCTCGTCTTCTCTGTGGCTTAGTGATATTCCTCTTTTATGAATTTACAGAGTACTAATAGGTGTTATCAAGTTGCATATATTTTATTTTAGACATTCTGATAATATTTTATATACATTAATATTATTTCTCCAAACAACTTGTACGTTTGTTAGAGGAACTAAATCTTGCCTGAACCCTTGTAAAGATAAGATTGTCTCCCATATAAGGTTTCAGTAACAACTTTTAAGAATATTGTAAGTAAGAAAGTGTTAATGGTGAAAGGTGTCCAGGTTCTTGGTGTCATGAACAAATAATTGGACAAACGCACAAAGCAAGGAAGTAATGAAGGGATTTATTGAAAATGAAAGTACATTCCACAGTGTGGGAGCAGGCCAAAGCATAGGGGTTCAAGGGCCCAGCTACAGAATTCTTGGGAGTTTAAAGACCCTCTACCTGGGGTACATTCTATGTAAACGAAGAGGATGAAGTAAAGTTACAAAGTCATTTACTTGGTGTATGCCCTATGGAGAGGATACTTCCTGTATAGCTGAAGTGTGAATTGGCCTCATGTTCCCTGCCTCCAAACCCTATTTTCCTGCTTCAAAGGATGCCACATTACTCTGATAGGTTGAAGTTCACAGTTTCTTCAGCATAGCCATGGCTGTCTTCATGTTAGTCTTGATTTCATGCATCTTTTATAGTAAGAAGTTTATTAGGCTTAGGGTTTTTATGTTTTCATTACGGAAATATTATTTGCACAGGGCAGTCCTTGGAGCATTCAGTAAAACACCAAACACAGTCATCTTAGTGCATGCCTTACTCTCAGCCTGTAAGGTGACTGTGAAAACAGTAATAACTTTATCCAGTCCTCTATTTTACATGCAGAAACGTATGCGCTGCCTTCCAGCATTCTCAGGGAGACTACCTGTGGTGACATGATCAACTTTTTTCAGTCCTTCAAAGTAAAAAAAAATTCACTGTAATTATGAAAGTCAGGACTAGATCAGGCTGTGAAGTAACAAGTCTCCCTTTAAGTTCTTCTGTCTCTTGATTCACTTATGTAAAGTTAGAAAAGATAACATACTGAGAAATAATTATCTTTGATTGTGTAGGTGGGGAGATGCTTTTGGACAATGGGTTACTTGAGACTCACTCAGGGATACTGCCAAAAAATGTGTTCTGCCATTTATATAGCATAGAAAAATATCTCCCCACACAATCATGTGAGAAAGATGGTTAAGAATTGTTTATACTGCAAAGAGCCAATATTAAAAATGGGCATGCTACTATTTAATAGAGTTTAGAGTGAAGTGTACTACAAAGAAGATACCTTGTGAATCTCAACTTTCTCTTTTTCTTCATTCTAATTTGGATTCTTCATAAAGTTTTATATTTTCAACAATTTTGCTATTTCTAAATCACATTCCTTGATTTTATTCTGTATAGTGCATTATAAAGCCCTCTACTATATTCAGGTAATTTCCATATTTTAAGAAATAGTTTATGGACTTTTTAGTTTAGCACTTCATCTAGGTAAGGTATAAAAACAAGAAATTTCTCACGTTTGTCTACAACTGAAAAGTTTTGAAGCTGCTATAATGATTAATACGTCAACTTGATGGGATTGAAGGTTACAAAATATTGATCTTGGTGTGTCTGTGAGGGTGTTACCAAAAAAGTTTAAAATTTGAGTCAGTGGTCTGGGGAAGGCAGATCCACCGTTAATCTGGTGGGCACAATCTCATTAGCTATCAGCAAATATAAAGCAAGCAGAAAAACATTAAAAGGAGAGAATTGCCTAGCCTCTCAGCCTACATCTTTCTCCCATGCTGGATGCTTCCTGCCCTTGAACATCAGACTACAAGTTCTTCAGTTTTGGGACTCGGGCTGGCTTTCCTTGCTCCTTAGCTTGCAGACAGCCTACTGTGAGACCTTGTGATCCTGTAAGTTAATACTTAATAAAGTACCCTTTATATATCCTATTAGACCTGTCCCTCTAGAGAACCCTGACTAATACAGATTTTGGTACCAGGAGTGGTTTGATACCAGGAGTAGTACTAGGCAAAAAGTTTAGTGACTCCATATATAATACCTTTAGCCACATGTGGAGAACCAAGGAACAAAATGCAGCTGTTTGGATACTCCTAAGTTCAGTGAACAAAGTGATGAAAGAAAATGATGAACTCAGGGATTCTATTTCTCAGGTTCAGAAGCAGATACTGAGCCTCAAATCTGCTAAGATTGCCCTGAGTGAGAGTCTTATGTCCTGTAGAGAAAGAGCTGAAATTGTGGAAAAACAGTCACAAGCTCTTATCATGTGAGTGGCTGACCTGCAATGAGAGATGCATGTACAGCCTTGCCAGGTGTCTACTGTTAAAGTGAGGGCATCTACTGGAAAATAATGGGACCCTGCAACTTGGAATGGGGACATGTGAGAGGACCCTAATGAAGCTGGGGACATCTGATGAAACTTTTTTGCCAGAAGGGACAGCTTCCCCATCTCCAATAGCAGCAACATCCTTTCCCTGACCCATGCTGCCATCAGTTTTTCTACGTTTGCCTAAGGAGAGAAACCCTGTGCTTCCTATGGCAACAGTGATGGCTTCCCCTGAGGCAGTTGCCAGTTAAGAAAATGTTGATTCTCCTCAGGAGCCACCCCAAACATCCCTGTTTGCTTCTAGACTTATAATTAGATTAAAGTCCTAGTAGACCTTTACAGGTGAAGTTGAGAGTGTGACCCATGTGAAGGTGCACTACACTAAAAAAAAACTGTTTGAGTTCTCTAATTTATACAAACAGAAATCAGGAGATCGGGCATGGGAAAGGATATTAAGGGTATGGGATAATGGTGGAAGGAATATAGAATTGGATCAGGCTGAATTTATTGATTTGGGCCACTAAGTATGGTTTCTGCTTTTAATGCTGCAGCTCAGGTAGTTTAAAAAGGTTCTAATAGTTTATTTGCTTGGTTTGATGTGGATTAAAATATGGCCCACTGTGAGTGAGCTGGAAATGCCTGATCTCTCTTGGTTTAATGCAGAGGAAGGGATTTAAAGGCTTAGGAAAATCGGGATAGTGGAGTGGATTCACTTTAGACCTACTCATTCCAGAAAGGAGAATCCAGATGATATAACCTTGACCAATGCCTTGCAAAATAGATTTGTGAAGGCAGCACCTGCATCTTTGAAGAGCCCTGTAATTTCTCTTCTTTTTATGCCAGACCTAATAGCTAGAACTGCAGTCACTCAACTACAAAATATAAATACAATAGGAATAATTGGATCCCGAGGTGGCAGGGGCCAAGTGGCAGCATTCAGCTGTGAAAGGCAAGGTGGGCATAGCTACCATAATAGACAGCAGAGGTGAAGCAGCAATCAGAATAGTCAGACTAGTGTAGAGTTCTGGCATTGGCTAATCATAGTGTTCCTAGAAGTGAAATTAATAGGAAGCCTACTGTATTCCTACTTAATTTATACAAGAGTAAACTTCTAGGTCAAATGGATAAAAGACTAATTTGATTTCAGAAACGTAGAATCACAGTCCCTCAATCAATTTTCAGACTTGAGCAACTTTACAGGCCCAGATCCCCTTGAATGAAGGGGAGACTGGGTCCCCTTGAGGAAGGACCCCACTACACTACCGACAATTTATGCAGTGAATCTTTCTCCCATCCTTCCCCAAGGAGACCTCTGGCCTCTTAGCAGGGTAACTGTGCATTGGGTAAAGAAAAATGGTCATATATTTCAGGGACTGCTCAACACTGGCTCTGAGCTAATGCTGATTGCAGGAGACACAAAACATCATTGTGGTCCTTCAGTTAAAGTACGGGCTTATGGAGGTCAGAGAATTAATGGAGTTTTAGCTTAGATCTGACTTACAGTGGATCTGGTGAGTTCTGGGACTCATCCTGTGGTCATTTCCCCAGTGCCAGAATGCATAATTGGCATAGACATACTTAGCATCTGGCAGAACCCTCACACTGGCTTCCTGATTGGTAAGGTGAAGGCTGTTATAGTGGGAAAGGCCAAATGGAAGCCATTAGAGTTGCCTCTACCTAGAAAAAAATCATAAATCAAAACATTATTTCATTCCTGGAGGGATTGCAGAGATTACTACCACCATCAAGGACTTGAAAGATACAGGGGTGGTGATTACCACCACATCCCCATTCAACTCTCCCTTTTGACCTGTGCAGAAGACTGATGGATCTTGGGAATGAGAGTAAATTATCATAAGCTTAACCAAGTGGTGATGCCAACTGCAGCTGTTGTACCAGTTGTGGTTTCATTGTTTGAGCAAATTAACACATCTCCTGGTACCTGGTATGCAGCCATTATCTTGGCAAATGCATTTTCTCCATTCCTGTCCATAAGGCCACCAGAAGCAATTTTCCTTGGCTGGTAAGGTCAGCAATGTATGTTTACTGCTCTACCTCAGGGGTATATCAATTCTCCAGCTTTGTATTATAATCTTATTTGGAGACACCTTGATCACTTTTGGCTTCCACAATGTATAACACTGGTTTATAATGTTGATGACATTATGCTGATTGGAACCCTTGAGCAAGAAGTAGCAAACACTCTGGACTTATTGGTGAGAAATTTGCATGCCAAAGGGTGGAAACTAAATATGATTAAAATTCAGGGACCTTCAACCCCAGTAAAATTTCTAGGTGTCCAGTGGTGTGGGGCCTGTCGAGATATTCTTTCTAAGGTGAAGAGTAAATTGCTGAATTTAGCCCCTCCTACAACCAAGAAAGAGGGACAACACTTAGTGAGCCAATTTGGATCTTGGAGGCAACACATTTCTCATTTGAGTGTTTTACTCCAACCCATTTATCCAGTGACCTGAAAGGCTGCCAGTTTTGAGTGGCATCCAGAACAGGAGAAGGCTCTGCAACAGGTCCAGGCTGCTGTGGAAGCTGCTCTGCCACTTGAGGCATATGCCCCAGAAGTTCCAATGGTGCTTGAGGTGTCAATGGCAGATAAGGCTGCAGTTTGGAGCCTTTGGCAGGTCCCCATAGGTGAATCACACCAGAGGCCTCTAGGATTTTGGAGCAAGGCCCTGCTATCTTCTGCAGATAACTACTCTCCTTTTGAGAGACAGCTCTTGGCCTGTTACTGGGCTTTGGTAGAAACTGATATGTTTGACTATGGGTCATCAAGTCACCATGTGACCTTATCTGCCTATCATGAACTGGGTGGTTTCTAACCTATCTAGCCATGAAGTGAGTCATGCACAGCAGCATTCCATCATCAAATGGAAGTGTTATGTATGTGATCAGGCTCCAGCAGATCCAGAAGGCACAAGTAAGTTACATGAGGAAGTGACTGAAATGCCCATGTTCTCCACTACTGCCACCCTGCTTACTCTTCCCCAGCCTGCACCAATAGCTTTATGGAGACTTTCCTGTGATCAGCTGACAGAGGAAGAGAAGACTAGGACCTGGCTCACAGATGGTTCTGTACTATATTCAGGAACCACCCAAAAGTGGACAGCTGCAGCACTACAGCCCCTTTCTCAGACATCCCTGAAGGACAGCAGTGAAGGGAAATCCTCCCAGTTGGCAGAATTTCAAGCTGTGCACCTGGATGTGCACTTTTTATTGAAGAAGAAATGGCCAGATGTGCAATTATATACTGATTCATGGGCTGGATGGTTTGGGACTTGGAAGAAGCATGACTGGAAAATTGGTGACAAAGAAAATTGGGGAAGAGGTATGTGGTCTGATCTATCTGAGTGGTTAAAAATTGAAGATATTTGTATCCTATTTGAGTGCTCACCAATGGATGACCTCAGCAGATGGGGATTTCAGTAATCAAGTGAATAGGGTGACCTATTTTGTGGACACCACTCAACCTCTTTCCTCAGCCACCCCTATCATTGTTGCTGAGCCCATGAACAAAGTGGTCATGGTGGTAGTGATGGAAGTTATGCATGGGCTCAGCAACGTGGACTTCCACTCACCAAGGCTGACCTGGCTACAGCCATTGCTGAGTGCCCAATTTGCCAGCCACAGATATCAACACTGAACCCTTGATATGGCATCATTTCTTGGGGTGATCAACAAGCTACCTGGTGGCAGGTGGATTTTCTTGAACCTTGTTCACCATTGAGAGGACACCGGTTTGTCCTCAGTGGAATAGACACTTACTCCAGGTATGGGTTTGCCTATCCCACATGCATTGCTTCTGCCAAGACTACTATCTGTGGACTCATGGAATGCCTTATCCAACATCATGGTATTCCATACAGCATTGCCTCTGACCAAAGGATTCACTTTGCAGCTAAAGAAGTGTGGTAGTGGGCTCATGCTCATGGAATTACTGGTCATACCATGTCCCCGTCATCCTGAAGCAGCTGGATTGATAGAACAGTAGAATGGCCTTTTGAAGTTACAATTACAAAGCCAACTAGGTGACAATACTTTACAGAGCTGGGGCATAGTTTTCCAGAAGACCGTGTATGCTCAGAATCAGTGTCCAATATATGGTACTATTTCTTTCATAACCAGGACTCACTGGTCCAGGAATCAAGCGGTGGAAGTGGAAGTGGCATCACTCACCATCACCCCTAGTAATCCACTAGCAAAATTTTTCCTTCTTGTTCCCACAACATTACATTCTGCTGGTCTATGGTCTTAGTTCCAGAGGGAGGAATGCTGCTACCAGGAAACACAACAATTCCATTAAACTAGAAGTTAAGATTGACACCTGGACACTTTGGACTCCTCCTACCTTTAAGTCAACAGGCTAAGAAGGGAGTTACAGTGTTGGCCGGGGTAACTGACCCAGACTACCAAGATGAAATCAGTCTACTACTCTACAACAGAGGTAAGGAAGAGTATGCATGGAATACAGGAGATCCATTAGGGCATCTCTTACTATTGTCATGCCCTTAGATTAATGTCAATGGAAACTATAACAGCCCAATGAAGGCAGGACTACAAATGGCACAGACCCCACAGTCATGAAGGTTTGGGTCACTCCCCCAGGAAGAAAACCACAACCTGCTGAGGTGCTTGTAGAAGGCAAAGGGAATACAGAATGGGTAGTAGAAGAAGGTAGTCATCAATACCAGCTATGACCACATGACCAGCTGCAGAAACAGGGACTGTAATTGTCATGAGTATCTCCTCCATCTTTTTCTAAAATCGTGTTTGTGCATGTATGCACTTGTACTAAGAAAATATCTTTATTTCCTTTTTCTTTATAATGTGGCATAAGATTTATTGACTTCATTTAAGTATTGTTAACTTTATGTGATAGAGCAGGAACATCACCATCTTGGACAAACACTTCCATTTTAAAGTTCCTCTTGATCAAAAACCACCTAATTCCAGCCCAAAAGGCATCAGCCTAATGGCTAATATCAGCATGACCATAAACCATGAATGATATCTCTGACCAGAAACATTCCAACCCCAAAATAAACCCCTCCCTGGCCAGAGACATGCCAGCCCTGAGATATCCTCCCCTCCAGCCGGACAGATGTCAGCCCAAGATAACCTCCCTTCCTATCAGAGACATTCCAAACCCCAAAACAAACTTCTCCTCCACACAGAAACATTCCAAGTTGGCCAGGCACAGTGGCTCACATCTGTAATCCCAGCACTTTGGGAGGCTGAGGTGGGTGGATCACCTGAGGTCAGGAGTTTGAGATCAGCATGGCCAACATAATTAAACACTGTCTTTACTAAAAATACAAAAAAAAAAAAATTAGCCAGGTGTGGTGGTGGGTGCTTGTAATCCCAGCTACTTGAGAGGCTGAGACAGGAGAATTGCTTGAAATCAGGAGGCAGAGGTTGCAGTGAGCCAAGACTGCACTATTGCACTCCAGACTGGACAACAAGAGTGAAACTCTGTCTCAAAAAAGAAAAAGAAAGGACAGCTTCTGTGATAAGTTCTCTCACCCTGAATCCTTAAATACTCTTAGTATGTATGATACTATGCTCCTTGCTGAAATCAGCCAGAAGCCCCTCTCAAGTTTATTCTTCAAAATAAACCTGTCTTTGACTGTTGAAACACTTTGCATGTTTCTTTCCTCTTTCTTTAACTTTTACATTATGTAATAGAATTTGAGTTGGGGATTGGTGCACTTCCAGTTGTACGAAGGATAGTTGTATTATGTTAGGCATAATTATGACCTTACTATTGTCTTTATTTGAAGATTATGTATTGTCTCAGGAGATATGTATGTGTTCATGTTGACAAGGGGTGGACTTGGGATGGTTAATAAGGAGTGTCAACTTGATTGGATTGAAGGATACAAAGTATTGATCCTGGAGATATCTGTAAAGGTACTGCCAAAATAGATTAACATTTGAGTCAATGGACTGGGTAAGGCAGATCCACCCTTAACCTGGTGGGCACAATCTAATCAGCCTCCAGCAAATATAATGCAGGCAGAAAAATGTGAAAAGGAGAGATGGTTGTAGCTTCCCAGCCTACATCTTTCTCCTGTGCTGGATGCTTCCTGCCCTCAAACATCAGACTTCAAGTTCTTCAGTTTTGGGAGTTGGACTGGGTCTCCTTGCTCCTCAGCTTGCAGACAGCCTATTGGTAACCTTGTGATCAATTTAATACTTAATAAACTCCCATTTATACATATATGTGTGTGTGTGTGTGTGTTTATACATGTGTGCACATACATATATATATATATATATATATATATATATATATATATCCCATCAGTTTTGTCCATCTAGAGAACCCTGACTAGTACAGTGACTATAGGAGAACACATACAGACTTAAAATATTATGAGAGGATTGCAGTTTGAGAGGATTGCAGATTGCAAATTAATTGCTAGGACTTTAGATCATAAAATACTAATAAAAATCAATATTTCCCAAATATTTAACAGTAAAGCCTACATTTTGGTTAAGGACTCTAGCTGTTTTCCATAAGGTGATACTAAGAATAGTTAACATTTGTTAAAGGTTTACTATATGTCAGGGATACCTCTCAGCATGTTGAATGCATTAACTTATTTCATCCTTATAATAAGACTATGAGGCATGTACTGTAAACCAAAAATAAAATCCTAAGCCTCCCTACCAACTGAACAGACCTCTTCTTGGCCAAGGGGACCCCAGAGAAACCCTAAGTTGGATATGCCTTGTAAACTCACTTCCTTTAGGAGTTAGATACAACTGACCAGAATTAAGGGTAAAATGCAGATCGTAAGTCTGACAAATAGACTCTTCGTGGCAATAAGATACTGAATTATAAACAGAACCTAAGACCATGCAAGGCAATGGTTAAGTCACATCCTATCAACCATAAAATCTCCTTAAATGTTTTTCTTTAACCCATTAAAATGTACCTTACTTTCCAAACTTACTCATATAACACCACATGAAAGGTAGCAGACCATGAAGGAAATCAAAATATTTTACCCCAAAATGTATTTCTTAGATACATTTTGAAATGACCCTGCTAAGCCACCTTTTGTGGGGAAAGCTTGCATTATTCAATCTCCATCAATGCATCCAGGCCTTTCCTTTCTAGGAGTTTCCCAGATGTAGTAAAGATTAATTGAGAGTGACAACTTTAAGTTCTGAAAAGATTCATTTACCGTCTTTTCTCTCTGAGGACAGCTACCTATGAAGCTTCATCTACATAACAAGAGCCTTGGCTCCCCACATCTTAATGCAACCATTCCTTTCTGCTGACTTCAAGCTTGACTCTCTCAACCAGTTGTCAACTAAAGAATCCCTAAAACCCACCTATAACTTGTAAACCTCCCCACGCCCCTCACCCCCACACCCCCACCACCCAGAGAGGTCCTGCCTTTTTGGACTTAATCAAGGTATATCTTTCACGTATTGATTGAGGTCTTTGCCTATAACTCCTATCTCCCTAAAATGTGTAAAACCAAATTGTAACCCAACCACTTTGGGCGCACTTTCACATGACTTCTTGCGACTGGTCCAGGCCACGGTCACTCATATTGGCTCAGAATAAACCTTTTTACAATGTTTTACAGAGTTTTGTTTTTCCATTAGCAATACTATAATGATTATTTCCATTCTGATATAAACCGAAGCACAGAAGGATTAAGTTATTTGCCAAGGTTATTCAGCCAGGATCTAATCCAAGCAGCAGTGTTCTTGTCCACTATGTAAAATGGCTTTCCAAGAGATCAGAATTATTTTAGAAACAGGGACAAAGTAACTGCTGGGAGTCTGGATACAATATCATAGTGGTGGGCTGAAGATCATCATCATCATCTTAAAGAAAATCTCCATCTCTAAGTCACAATGTTACCAGCAGTGAATCTGGCAGGTCTGCAAGAAACTTGATCCTTGCCTCCTTGGAGGAAAGAATTTGGCGGAAGGACATGAGGCAGAGTGAGGGACCAAGGCAAGTTTTAGAGCAGGGGTGAAAGTTTATTAAAAAGTTGTAGAGCAGGAACAAAAGGAAGCAAAGTACACTAGGAAGAAGGCCAAGGGGGTGACTTGAGAGATCCAAGTGCCCTGTTCAGCCCTTTACTTGGAGTTTTATACATTGGCATGGTTCTGGAATTTGTATTCATCCTTCCTTGATTATTCCCTTGGGGCAGGCTGTTATGCATGTTAGCCTGCCAGCTCTTGGGAGGGGCTGCATGCACAGTGTGTTTACTGAAGTTGTGCACATGCTCACTTGAGGTAGTTTTCCCCTACCAGTCATGTGTTCCTATAGGAATGTCATATACCAGTTAAACTGTCATCTTGCCTCCTAATGTGCATGCTTGAGCCCACTTTCCCAACACTTGATATCTTAACAGGGAAGCTGCTGATCACCAGCTCCAGGTGTTTTTTTATCTATTGGGACACTGTCTTTCCCTGGCACCAGCTGCAACCTGACCATGACCTGATGGTCACCTGACATTCCTGGGTGTTGGGGACCCTCTCCTGTCCTGTCATGTCTGCTTAACTATCTACTCAAACAATACCTGAATCCAGGGCCAGTGTGTTCTCAGAAGGCTCCATGAGTCATGGAATAGATATCATTCCTTGGAGGTCTGTGAGCCAGACTGTTTTCTTTGTATGTCCCCAGATGCCTGAGTGGCATAAAACATGAAGTATGGCATCAGAAAAATTAGATAAATTTACATTTCATTTGCTTAACAATCATCATTTGAAATGGGTGGCATTTAAAATCTGAAGTTTTTAAACTTTTTAACCTGCAAATAAAATTTATAGTATAAATAAGAATTTAATGAGGATATTTAACATTAGAAAAGTAATATATCCCCAGAAAGTAGGGATCATGATATTAGTCACAAGTTGGCAAAAACCTTATTCCTGACCTTCCAAACATTATTACTTATTGTAACACCTGATGCTTTAGTTAATGTTTGTCCCAAACTTCTCACTTCCTTTTAATTTTAGAGGTGGTTAACTAAAGTTGCACTGCTTTCTGCTCACTCAATTTACACATGCTGCAAACTGGTAACCTGCCATTCATCTATGGTATATCTCTGAAAAATACACCTGCTCTAATCGTATTCTGTCTACACTTCCATCTCTCCTCTGTTTATCTATTAGTATATACACTTTGTAGTGACATTTTGCTTCTCCACCTCCTTATACTTAACTGAAAACTTATTGAAAATGCAGTATGATGTGATGCGATGACTTTCAGCAAGTTTTATATCAAGATAGACAGAAAAATATAATATTTGTTTACTCTGGGGTTATTTGATGAGATGGCTCATGTCAGCTGCCCTAGGCTTTGTCTAGCTGATCTTAGAGCTAAAAGAATCAAATCAACATAACATTTCACCTATTATTTATTCCTACACTTACTAAGAAGACCTAATATAGGGACAAAAGAATATTGTTTGAGGGCAGATAAATCAGGGTTTGCATTTTGACTTTACTATGGCATAGCTCTGTGTTTGTGATAAAATGAAAATATTCTACCTTATGCTTTCTAAACTACCAAATAGGAGTAATAATATCCAAAGGGGAAGTAATATTTCTGAGCCTTCTTCCATCAGTCCTATATCTACATATTCCTTTCCTGATTCTCTTCTAGGATAGGAGTTGACAATTCAGTTGATGAGAGTTCTAAGATATTCACTGGGCTATATGAGTAGTAGTTAAGTTTAAAAAACATGAACATATGTTCTATTTCCTGCCTTCTAATCTGTCTTCATGAAGTCAGACTAGAGCCTTGAAAGCAGTTGATGGAATGAAGATATGGCCAAATCAGATGTTCCTTCCCCTTAAAAGTTTGCCCAAAAACTGAATTAATTTTAAGATATTTCATATTTGAATACCTACTATGTTGCAGACAAGATTTAAGTCATGAGAGATTTTTTAAAAAACTGAATGGAATTTAGCTTTTGTTCCCAATGAACTTAGGATTTATCTAAAACCAGAAACGAGAACAATAAATGAAATAAAATTGGGAGCAATGGTATCTTAAGTGTTGATATAGAACTGGATTGGCAATGTTGGAAAGGACTTTCCATGCAGGAGTGGCTATAGCACCAATATAGGTGGCCTACCATATGCTTTCAATCTTTCTCTCCCTACTTGTGTCTATGCCTTTTGCCAGGGTAGGGGATATTTCTGTTGTAACTTCTGGAATTTGAAGTAAACAGAACTCTGTGAGGCTGTCCCTAGGCCTGTCAGCTCAGTGCCTCAGGCAACCATTTATACAGTATTCTCCTGGTACAGTGTCTAATTTGACCTGGGGCTTTTCTCCAAGGCTTACTAAGATCCTCAGGCTACATTTTGGAAAGTGAAGAACACTTTAGTTCCAGATTTCCTTTATTCAAGATTCTTCAATCTTGTTTAGAGTTCTAGTATACTCCCATGGAGGGAAGAAGGACACAATACCTCTTCTCAAAGTTACGTGCTAGTGATTTTCTCTCTTGTTCATGTCTCTAATTCCTATTTCAGGTAGCCTGGGCAGAATTATCTTGTTACTTTCCTATTCACTGTTGGTGGCATGTATCTCATACTACTATTCTTAAAGAGCTAATATTTGACAAACAAAGCAAGATTTTAGAAATCATACCGCTTCCTATTCTAAAAGCCTACTTCTCACAAATAAAATGCTATGCTTTTCAAATGACATACAAATATGAAAGGTAAATTTGAGAGAAGATCTTGATTGGTATTCAAGAATCCTTCCTCAAACTTAAAATACACACATGCAAAATAATAGGATTCATTACTGATTCCCAGGAAGGACAACTGATTCCCAGGAAGGACAACTCACGCTGAGTTTGATAGGTAAGCTTCTAAGATCTAGAGGGAAAATCAAAACATGATTTTATAGAAATGAAAGTAGGAGTGTGTTACAAGAAGATAGTGTTCAGCAAGAAGGAAAAAAACAAAAAGGCATGAACAATCAGTTCACAGAAGAAAAAATGCATAAGACCAATAATTATGTGAAAGAATACTCACTTTCAGTAATAACAAGATATTCTAAGTAAAAGCAATAATCAAGAATTATGGATCTTCATCACTAACATTTGTTTTAAAGCATGACATTATTCAAAACTGTCCAAGTGCTGTAAAACATGTATTCTTATCACTGATGTTGAAAGAATATAGAAGTATAACTATTTGGGAAAGTAATCTTAGTAAAATATGTCCAGCCTTAAAATCATATATGTTCTTTAACCTAATATTCCCACTTTTAAATATTTATAAGAATATAATTATATATTAAAAAGAATTTCTCCCTGAAAATAATTGTTATGATTTTATAATAACACTTGAAAACACTATATTGTATATACAAATCAACTACTAATACATGCATACTACTTTTAGTCATTTGCTTTATATACTATGTTTAATGTGTTATATAATGAATAATGTATGCTAGTATAATATATATTTATTATCTCATATGTCATATATAGCTTTACATAAATATTATATCACATATACAGTGTGCAAATATATAATGCATGCCATGTGTATACACAAAAATGTATTACTTCTAAATGATGATTTTAGCCAATTCCTTTATTGTGCTTTTTTATATTTGTGCATTTTCTGTGTTTTATAAAACTATCAAGTATAATTTCTGTTATAGAAAAATAATTATAAAGAAAGAAAATAATAAGCAAAGTTTTTATACATTGGTGTAAATTCATATACATTTATTGGTGGAAATTTAAAATGTTGGTGCTGGAACAATTAGACATGCATAATCAAAAGTAAAAAAGACATAAAATATATATAATACACATAAATATAAAATGTAAAAATCTAAGGTTTCTTGAAGAAAACATAAAAGAAAAATTTTACAACCTTGAATAAGAGAAGATTTCCTAGGTAGGGCACAAGAAGTATGAATAATAAAGAAAAAGAAGATAAATAAGTTTATCCATATTTAGTGATTAAGAAGTTTCAATTAGACAAGAGTTTATTAGATTTACCATTGAGAACACAATTGATTAATTTTTCCCAAGGTGAATTCAAGATTATAGCTAATTTTTATTGTTATTTCAGTGGAAGGGATTCTTTTAAAGAGACAGGATCTGAATCTGATTTTAATACACTCATCTCTTAGGGTACTAGTTTTTAAGTCCTTTAGCCCAACACTATGTATGGTGATTCTTAATTTTCTTTTAATTCCAAAGGCTGATGTCTCCAGAATTTACTCCCCAAATTCTGGTGCATTTCATTTAGCAGTATAAAGAAGACAATTTAAAATCCAAGAGGGCATGACAAGGTAACAGTTTATCTGCAGTCTACCAATAGAAGTGGTCGTGATATGACACAATACCCAACAGGGGTAGATAAGCAAATTCATTCAGAAGAACAAAACTGGAAGGGAAAAGATCAATGTACCTTTTTCAGGCAAAATGTCTAAAGAGCAGAAAAGAAAAATCATGGAAGGAAGAAAAGAAAATCATAGTTGCTTTTTAATTGCTTTGGCAACGCAAATCCTGTAATTTAAGGTAGAAATAAAGAACAAAACATCCATAATGTTTCCTTTTTTCTCTTAGATTTTTACTTATATTTTTTAGAGTAATCAAGAAAAAATAGGCTGGAAATTTCTGGGTTTAATATCTAGAAAGATAGGAATTTAAGGGATACATTTTTTATTATTGTTGGGTTAAAGGAAAAGAAAAATTGACAAGGGCATAAGAAGGAAACTGACACATTTTCAACAATAATAAGCAAATTGAGGAAATCTTAAAATGTTGGTGCTGGAATAATTGGACATTCATAAGCAAAAAAAGACATGAAATAGATAATACACATAAGTGTAAAATAGAAGAAGTTTTCTTAAAGAAAACATAAGAGAAAGTCTTTACAACCTTGAATAAATAAAGAGTTCCTAAGTAGGACACAAAAAGTATTAATAACAAAGAAAAATACTGATAAATTAAAGTTTATCAAAGTTAATATTTTTGCTTTATAAAAGGCACTTAAGAAACTATAAAACAAGACACTGACTGAGAAAATATTTGTCCAATACATAAAAAGTTTTGATTTCTAAAATATATAAAAAATCTCTTAATTTAATAAAAACAAGGCAAAAATTAAAAATAGGTAAACAGTATGAACAGATACTTCATCAAAAAATATATGTAAATGATAAATAAGTACCTCTCAACATTACTCCCAATAGGAAAATAAATATTAAAATTACATTGAGATACTACTACACTCATAATTATGGATAAAAAATAATTTTAATGGCAATACATTTAATACATTTGCTAGTGACAATGCAGAACAACTATAATTCTCATACACAATGGGGGACGGGTGGAATAAAAAGCAGTAGTACAGTCAATTCAGAAAACAAATTTGTAGTTCTTTATAAAATTAAGCATATGCTTGTCATACAACACAACAATCCAAAGTATTTACTTAAGATAATAAAAGCAAATGTCTCCTCAAAGGTCTGTATATGAAAGTTACAGTAGTTGAAATCATAATTACCCAAACAAAAAACAACACAAATATAAATGGTAAGTAGAGAAACAGTGGAAAATTATTTTACAAAAAAGGCAATAAAAAGCAACCAACTACAGGATTCGTGCAATAACAGAGAAAACCTAAATGCATTTCATACAGGGAAAGAAGCCAGACTTAAAAAGTTATGTACTATATAATTTTATTTATATCACATTCTGATAAGGGATGGATCAGTAGTTGCCAGTCCCTGGGTCTGGGCAGAGGGAAGTGGCTACTAAAGATCATAAAGATACTTTATAGGATGATGGATATATTCTATGTCTTGATGATGGTGTAGAAAATTAATGCAACTGTATACCTAAAAATGATTGATTTTACTCTGTGTAACTTATACCTCCATGAACCTAATTTAAAATAAACAAAACAAACTTACTAGAAAAGAACAAAGAGAAACCCATGAGAGACAAGCACAAGATTTCTTGGAGTATGGTATGTTTGTTGATAACCTTAGAGCAAATTTTTCATTTGTCAAAAGTGTATAATAGCAGAGTTTGGACTTCACTCAAGTAAGTCTAAAAATATATAAAAAGAGAATCTCTAGAGAATTATAGTAATCATGGTGAAACTCAGGGTTTACTTCTCAAAAGTCAAGTTCAGTAATGTATTTGGCCTACTTTAACCTTATTTTTAGGATAATTTCATGTCTCCATTTTCCTGGAATATTCCCATTTATGCCTAGTTTAATTAATATAGCATAACATTTTTCTCTCAAATGCCCCTATTTGGGCAGTAAAGTATATGGTCACCTAACTTAAGCATGTATCCTCTTAGATGTTCCACAGATACATGTAGAAGAGTGGCTTTCTAGGTATGGAGTTTCTAGCAAAAGATTAAAAGAGAATACTATGCCAATTTGAAAGCTTATGTTACCATTACGAAAAAGGAAATATGCAAGGTTATGTACTCAATGTCTTTAATAGTCTATCATACATCAATTAAGAGTTTGCTGAACATACTACAAGTCCTTATCAGCATTTTTTTCTATCAATTTAGTTACTTTTTAAAATAGAGAATTACACCATTAGTGAAAATGAAGTCTAAAACCATATTAGGGCTGACACCTCTCTATTCCTATCTCACAGAGCATCAGCAGATAGCTAAAAAAGAAAGAAAGAAAAAAAGCGAGGTCAGTGATGAGCTCCTCTCCAGAGTTGCTAGAACCAGAGAGATTAATAAGATCAAGATACAGATCCTTAGGTCATTGCTCATAGGTCTTTGCTCTGAGGATGGAAAGAAAATGGAAATTAGTGTGGTATTTAAACTATTCATTAAAAACTCCATTGAGAGAAAAAGATGGCCTCATTTTATAGTTTACTCTATGTCTTAAAAAACAAAATGAACTTGAAACTATTACTGAATTCAAATGAAGCTGCTATGATGATAGGGCTAGTATATTGTCCCCACCACTGAACTGCTCCCAAAGACAAATGCCAATGAACAAAGTAGGTATTGCTTTTTGGTAAGTGGAAACAAGATAAGCAAATTAAACTACTGAGAAAATTAAGGAATTAAACTACAGTTTTAAAGACCATGGTAATGAAGTTTCTGTATAGATACAATAATGTTCATCACATTGGTTTCTCTGGGCCTTATTAAACTATACACAATATAAAACTTATGTACTTTTCTGGGACATAGTAACCCCTCTTAGCTTAGAAAAGCAATTCTCCAAATCCCTGATAAAAATCTAAATTCTTCTATCTCTAGGTCTAAAATAGCTGGAATTCAAACTGCAATTTGGAGAATTAGGCAACCATTAACAGAGCACTAATACTCAGGAAGTGCTAGCATAATTCCAAAGCAATACTCAAATAGAAAGCACCATTTGGATTATTTTATGTACTGTTTAATTATTCTCAACAGTGAAGTAGAAAAGGCAATATAATTCACCCCAAGAAACAGGTGAGTCATTTATTGGTAAAGCAGATATAATAGTAAAGTGCTCTAGGAAACACTGAGTGAGAAGGATTTGGGGAGAAAATATAGTATAGGGGATATTGTTAAAATATTTACTAATTTCAGGAGAAGTAGATCTTTATAACTTAGATGTTGATATCTGTTATGTAGCTATGTAGAAATAATATGTAAGAGATGCTTATTCTTTTGTATAAGGGAAATGTATTTTCTTATATTTAATATCTCATGAGAAAATTTTCTTATAAGCAACTATAAGATAATTTTCTATAAGAGAATGCAGGGAATCAGTAATGTATATGTCATGGTAATTAAGAGTTATGACAATATTCAATGGGAAAATCAGGATTCTTTCAATAAATCAATTTTAAACTTAAATACATTGTTCTTCAGGTACCCTAATATTTTTTTAATATCAATCTCTTCCTAAAACACCACTATAGAATTTAATTAAAATATCCCTTCTTGCAGGGGGAGATCCAAGATTGCAGAATAGGAACAGCTCTGGAGTACAGTTCCCAGCAAGAAAAATGCAGAGGGTAAGTGATCACTGCATTTCCAAACGAGTTTTTACTGCCCACAGACAAGGAGATTCCCGGGCTGAAAAGCGCCACAAGTATCCAGCATGGCTGTTTCAGCTGGCGCTGTGGGTCTCCACACAAAAACTCACACAAATCCAGGCAGCTGTTTCAACTGGCACCTGGAATGCCTGAGAGACAGAGGTGCCCATTCCACTGAAGAAAAGGGCGCTGAAACAGGGAGTCAGGTGATCTGACTCAGGGGGTCCCATCCCCCACAAAGACCAGTAGTCTGAAACTCTCTAGACTGACAGTTTCTCAGCAAGTGCAGATGGACCCAGGATGGTCCAGCTCTGTGGGGGGAAGGACATCAGTCATTTCCAAGGCAGTCCACCATTAGCGAGGCAATCTGCCTTTAATGAGGCAGTCTGCCACTACCACGGCAGTCCACCATTACTAAGGCAGACCACCATTACTGAGGCAGTTCTAACTGTACCTCTGTAAACAAAACTGCAAGGAATGTCACATAGCAGCTGGACAGAACCCACAGCAGCTCAGCAATGCCTCTGCTGGCAGACTGTGACTAGACTACCTCCTTGCTTGGCAGAGCATCTCTGAAAAAAGGCAGCAGCATGTCAGGAACTTATAAATAAAGACCCATCTTCCCAGGACAGAGCACCTGGGGAAAAAGGCAGTTATGAGTTCCACTGCAGCAGACTTAAACATACCTGACCAGCAGCTCTGAACAGAACAATGGAGCTTCCAGCTCAGCACTTGAGCTCCTATAAGGGACAGACTGTCCCCTCAAGCAGCTCCCTGACCCTGGTATATCTAAAGAGACATCTCATAAAGGAGAGCTCAGGCTGACATCTGGCGAGTACCCTTCTGGGAAGAAGATAACAGAAGAAGAAACCAGCAGCATCCTTTACTGTTCTGCAGCCACCGCAGGTGAGCCCCAGGCAAGCAGGGTCTGGAGTGACCCTCCAGCAGTCCTACAGCAGAGGTGCCTGACAGTTAGAAGGAAAACTAAAAAACAGAAATAAGTAACTTCAACATAAACAAAAAGGATGTCTACTCAGAGACCCCATCTGAAAGTCACCAAATACAAAGACCACAGGTAGATAAATCCACAAAGATGGAAAGAAACCGGTGTAAAAAGGATGAAAACACCAAAAACCAGAATGCCTCTCCTCATTCAAGGGATCACAACTCCTCACCAGCAAGGGAACAAAGCTGGATAGAGAATGAGTCTGATGAATTGACAGAAACAGGCTTCAGAAGGTGGGTAATAACAAACTTCTCTGAGCTAAAAGGACATGTTCTAACCCAATGCAAAGAAACTAAGAACCCTGAAAAAAAGGTTAGATGAAATGCTAACAAGAATAAACAGCTTAGAGAAGAATATAAATGACTTGATGGAGCTGAAAAACACAACATGAGAACTTTGTGGAGCATACACAAGTTTCAATAGCCAAATCGACCAAGCAGAAGAAAGAGTATGAGAGACTGAAGATCAACTCAATGAAATAAAATGAGAAGACAAGATTAGAGAAACAAAAGTGAAAAGAAATGAACAAAGCCTCCCAGAAATATGGGATTATGTGAAAAGACCTAATCTACATTTGATAGGTGTACCTGAATGTGACAGACCGAATGAATCCAAGCTGAAAACACTCTTCAGGATATTATCCAGGAGAACTTCCCCAACCTAGCAAGCCAGGCCACCATTCAAGTCCAGGAAATACAGACACCACCACAAAGATATTCCACAAGAAGAGCAACCCCAAGGCACATAATTATCAGATTC
>CAUYLG010060368.1:0-69371 GCA_963573385.1 Cacajao melanocephalus | reverse complement strand
AAAATACAATAATAATAATAATAATAATAATAATAATAATAAGCTGGGCGTGGTGGGGGGTACCTGTAGTCCCAGCTACTCAGGAGGCTGAGGCAGGAGACTCACTTGAACCCAGGAGGCAGAGGTTGCAGTGAGCCCACATCACGCCACTGCACTCCAGCCTGGGCAACAAGAGCAAGACTCCATCTCAAAAAAAAAAAAAAAAAAAAAAAGAAGTGAGCATCCCTTAGCGATTCTAGGAAACTCACACCACTTAACCTGTTAAACTCTTAACCTAAGCTCGGTCGATTTTTCTGTAACCAGCCCCACCCATGCACATCTCCCTCTACCTGCCTGAAGACTGCACAGGCAGATTCACACTCGCCCAGGCAAGGCCTCAAAATCAAGCTCCACCACTCGCTCCTAGCTCCTGGCTCACCAGAGGCCGACACCTGCTCAGCATTCGACAACACCCCGATTCCTGCTCAGAGGCCCTATTGTCCCTGCCCCTCAGCCTCAGCTCCAGGGGTCTTCCCCTCAGCCTGGCCTCCTTCACACAGACCTTGGTCACAGGCAGATCTGGGTGGGAAGAGGACCCACGCTGAGCATCAGGAGCCCTGGGATTTGAAGCCCCGTCTCTCAACAGCTTTGTGACCCTGGCCCTCTCAAGGCTCCAGTTTCGTGTTTTGAATAATGAGCACTGGGACCGATGGTATTTCCCAAACCTCGGTCACTAGGTGCAGCCGCTGTGACTTCTGCATAAAATGCATGGTTCTTCCTTTCTTAAAATCAGCTTTCCGGGAGTATAATTTGCACTGTAAGAGTGTGCAGCTCAGAGGCCCTGACAATCCGGATAGAGAACATTTTGGGAAAGGCCATCACGTTTCTGTGTGCCCCTTGGCTCCTTACCTTTATGTGCTCAGTACTTTTCTTTAACACTACTGACTTGAAAAACCTATATACTACTTCAGCCTTATTCGAAGCAAAAATATCCCCCAAATCAGAAGCTTCATATGCTACATTTTATATTTTCCCTAATGCACACGAAAGTATTATTACAATAAATTATGCTTGGCTACTGTTACCTAAAATCTCACATGGCAACACCGCAGAGCACTGTCACTGAGAAATGAGCTACCTGCTCCCTGAGGCCCCTTTCAGCTGGGAGAGTCTAGACCCTGCCTCTTACTTGTCACAGAGTCTGCCCAGGCCTTGTATGCAGCAGATGCTTACTAAATACTGGCTGCTGAACCAGAGTGAGAGTTCAAGGCCATCTCTGCAGCCTCCAAACCATCTCTGGCTGCCCGCATCCTGCTGCCCGAGGTGAGGAGGCACAGGCCATGTCCGGCAGAGCTGATCAATGCTGCCCTCGGAAAGGCACTGGTCCTCACAGGAGGGAAGACAGCAGAGCTGGACACAGGCGGAGGCGGAGAAAGCAGCGAATCGCTGGACGAGCAGAGAGGCTGCGCTGGGAGAGCTGCTCCTATTTTAGGCCACTGAGCTACTTTAATAATTCAGTCATTTTCACATGAAAACCACTGTAAGGAAAACCCCCTAGGATGTTAAATCTGTGTGTCCAGAAGGGATTTACCACAAAGAGTGTGAAGAGATCGGTCCCCTTCCAAGTTCCATTTCACAACAAGCTAAAAACCAAACAGAAGGCTTTAGTGCCCTGAGCGACTGGACAAGGAATCTGTCAGATGTCTACAGTCCTTTAAAAAAATGGGGGTGGGAGGAATATAAAAGGAAGAGACTGCATTTTGACCTTGAAAAAGATAACACTGAAAGGGCAGACACCAAGAAAGTTAGGCTTCCAAGATCCCCACACACACAGCCCGCTGCACGCAGGGGCGGCGCCCAATTCTGTAGCCCTGGCAGATGGAGCCCACTGCACCCCTCTTTCAGTTTACTCACTACCCAGCCCACTCCTAACTCCCCACCCTGGCCATTATGAGCTGCAGACAGCGCCCTAAACATCCTGTTCTGTCTTCGCATCCAGGGGACAGTCCTTCCTTCCTCCTCCCCTTGGGAAGTTCCTCTTCATTCTTCAAAGGCCTGTTCATCCATCACCTCCCACAGGAAGTCCCCCAGAGACCCTCTCACTCCACAAACCCACACAGAGCACTCGGGGAAAGGTGCGGGGTAGGGGGGTCTTAGCTGGGGTGGAGCCAGAGCCTCAGAGCCTTTCCTTCTTGTCCTGTGAATAAAGGAATCTAAAGCTCATTCCTCAGCAGTGGGTAGACAGGCAGGAGATGCCAGCAGAAAACACAGCCCAGCCCAGCCTGCTGGGAAGATACTTCTGGTGACAGTGGTGGGAAGATGCAGTTGACTCTGACATCAAAAGGCGCATATGTGAATGCCTGGCTAGGGCTTCCCTCCACAGTGACCCTGGTGTGCCCAAGAGGAGGACACATGCTCATTCCCGAAAACAAAACCGCATTCCCTCCTCTACACTCAACGCCTTTTAATACCAGCAACCACCACCCCACCACCACCGCCGCCAATGTTTACCCAGCTCTTACCCTGCGTCAGCTCTGCTCCAAGCACTTTGCATTTAACCCTCACGAGAATCCAAAACCTAGGTATTTAAAGATAAGTATGGAAAGGCTAAAACACTTGTGTGAAAGTCTACAGCTACTAAGCAGGACTCAAATCCAGGTTGTCTGGTTCCAGGGTGGGTTATGGTGGTTGGAAAAACGACAGCAAATTCCTAACTCGCTCTGAAAACTTCACACCCAGCACTGCTACCTGATTTCCCCTAAAGAATCCACGGAGGATTTATGCGCATATTCAGCTGCAGGGACGTGCATGGATGTGCTGTTTACAACAAGGAAAATAAGGAGCCAACTAAATATTTGCTAAATATCCACCAACAACTGTATAGAACAGGATATTATGAAGTCCTTCAAGCTGAAACTCTTATCATCTTAAATTTTGGTCTGAAGTCCTGTGTATCCCGATCCCCGACTGTGTTTGCTAAAATGCAGCCTTCCTGGGTCCCGCCCTAGACCTCATGAATGACACTGTCTGGAGGCGGGGTCTGGCAATCTTAAGTTTGCACATACGTTTTTCTGCACTGTAATGTGTGAGAACCGCTGCTGGGGATGAATGCCTACTGCCATGAAAAGGGTCAGCTCTGTGACTTCTGTCCCTGGTGGGGTCCTCGGTACCTACAACAGGGCCCAGCACAACAACAGATCTTCAAGAAATATTTGGTGATCCAGAGAACCCATCAATCAACAAACTATTCCGAAATGATCTGTTGGCACTTCTAAATACCTGATCCATCTATGTGCTTCTTGGGAGCAGGGACCAGGAACATCTCACCCTACCATGCCCAGCACAGAGCCAGTCAGCCAGGCACAAAGCCAGCTCTTGGGGTGGCCCGCCAACACAGGAACAAGTGAATGCTACTGTATTACACTGATCCTAAGTTAACATTTCTGAAATCAAGATTCGGCTCACATTCAAAGCGCCATCATCATTTAATGTATAGTACTTTTTCCCATTTCTTTAGTGGTACAAAAATAATGATGCATCTCCCAATTGACAGCAGCTTAGATTTAATAAAGTACGGTACCTGACAGAGTCCAGAATTCTGATTAAAAAGTTTAAATTAGCTGCCAACACAGCTAACAGATTGTTGCGCATTTCCTTTCTTATGATTTGCAGAAATAAATCCAGAGCCATCTGTTCTGAGAGTTCGGCTTCAGCTGCCAGTCGTCCTGGTGACCCAGGGCTTAGCTGCTGAGATGCAACTCAGAGATCTGATGCCATGGAAGACTTTCATCTGTCTTCACCCAGGAAACGTCTGACAGCATCCGCTGGGATGTGGGAGCTACAATAGCTCCTTCATTGAAGGCTGTAGGATGTACAAGAGAGGTCAGTTCTGGGCTAGACCTTGGTTACATCCCAGCTCCGCAGTCCCCAGATGTCTGGTCTTGGGAATCTCATGGCCATGCCTAGCACATGGACATGGTCTGCCCATGACAGGTGTTGGTCATGTTATCATTGTTCAGTAGACCCACATCCCGCTGGCCAACAACCAGTGCCCTGAATTTTCTATAACAAGTTCCATGCCTAGTAGTTTGAATGTACCCTCAAAGTTCACTGCTAATACCGAATGCAACAGTGTTGGGGGGACCTTCAAGAGGTGATTGGGTCACGAGGGCTCTAACCTCACGAATGGGTTAGTGCTATTATCACGGGAATGGATTCCTGATAAAAAGCTGAGTTTAGCCCCCGTCTCTGCTTTCTCTCTTGAACTCTCTTGCCCTTCTGCCTTCTGACATGGGATGCAGCAAAAAGGCCCTCACCAGATGCAGGCTCCTCAATTGTGGACTTCCCAGCCCCCAGAACTATAAGAAATGCATTTCTTTTCTTTATAAACTACCCAAGCGGTGATATTGTGTTATAGCAACGCAAAACGGACTAAGACAAGTGCACCCAGGCAGGTTATTTCCTCTGCAGAAGGGGGCTCAAGATGGCCCACAACACAGGGTTGTCCCAAGAACCAAATGAGATTAAACTGAAAACTCTCTGAAAAGCAGCAATTTCTATGGTAATTCAGGTAATTCGTGATATTTAGGAAGCTGCAAATTTGAAGATTTAAGAATCTTAACATTTTCAAATCAAACTTCAGTGTACACTTTCTATAACATTTACCTTTTTTGACTAAAAATCCATCATTTTCCTAACCTTTTCATGAGTCAGTGGCACAGACCATCACAACTCAGAACCAGGATCTCCCAGCTGCTAGGATCCCAGTTCAGCCATCTTCCCCGGCACGGCTCTGGCCATGCTACCTAACCCCCACTTTCTCCTGTTTAAACTGGCACCAATTTGTGGTTTCACATTCACTGTGCAGGTTAGATCTGCCTCTCCGTAAGCACCAGCCACGAAGTAGCACACCTAGTGGGGTGTGAGTGAGGGAGCACAGAGTCCAAAATCTGATGAAAAAACTTAAATTAGATGCTGACACAGCTAACAGATTGCTGTACATTTCCTTTCCTTGGACTCTGTTAGAAGCAGGGGTGTCTTGGTTTGCATCAACAGCACTAACTCCTGATGCAACAGCTTTCTTTCTATGGATCACTTCATTCTCCAAAAGAACACAGCTTCTAAACTTCAGAAGAGTTATCTGGGCCCACTTCCAGGGCTATGTGCTATGAGGTAGGGCTCAAGCTGTTGGCAAGCACTGTCCCTTTCCCTGTGTGAGACACTGTCAAGTTACTCCCACTCTCTGCCTCCTCTCCTGACCTGGAATGCAAGGATGGTGAGAACGGATCGCCTCACAGGGTGGAGGACAGACCATGCTGTAGGTCACACAGTGCACGCTCCATGCATCCCAGCTCTGCCCTGTGGACACTCCAGGCTTCTCACCCAAGGTCACAAGCTCATTATGAAGCACTTGAAGACTCAGAAACGTCTATCATAGGAATGGTAGTGGGATGGGGTAGTGTCTGCCTCCCAGCCTGTATCCATGTAGGAACCTCAGTGATGGCCACAGGTGAACGTGGCTGCAGGAGGGCTTCCAAGGGCAGGGCTCCTGAGATGTTCACCTGGCCACCCACAGCACAGGCCCTGGCTGGATGAGATAGACAGCAAATTTTGGAGTAAAATAAAGGGCTGGGGTTTGGGTTTGAAGTCACAGGTGAAACATGATTCACTGGAAAGAAAGGATGAGGATATTCCACAGGGACTGGGGAGTAGTCAACCCCATCTTACAGGGCCATTTCTCCCCCACCCCATCCCCAGCCCCAGCTAGTAGTCATCATTTCCACAAAGGAAATCCATCTTTTTAGGTTAGGAAAGAAAATTTGGTTTGAAAATTTCTTGGATAAAAATAGGGCTACTCGACTGATCAATGAGACAGAAGAGAAAGCCCAAAAACAGAAACAAGGATGTACAGAGGAATTTAAAACACATGATGGGCTGGGCACAGTGACTCACACCTGCAATCCCAGCACTTTGTGAAGTTGAAGCAGGAGGATCGCTTGAGCTCAGTTCAAGACCAGCCTGGCCGACATGGTGAAACCCCATCTCTATAAAAAATACAAAAATTAGCTGGGCCTGGTGGCATGCGCCTGTAGTCCCAGCTATTCAGGAGGCTGAGGTAGGAAGATAGCTTGAGCCCAGGAGGTCTAGGCTGCATTAAGTTATGAGGGCGCCACTGTACTCCAGCTTGGGTGACAGAGCAAGACCCTGTCTCAAAAAAAATTTTTTTTAATAAAAAAGAAAACACATAATGGTGAAGAAATAACAGCTGACCAATAAACACTGGATTAACATTGGACAAAAGACTAGCTATTCAGGAACAAATAAAACTGGATAGCTACCTAGAGCTTCACACCAAAACAACTTTCATGTGGATTACAAATTTAAATACAAACAGAGAAACCACAAATCCGCTAAAGACAAATACTTAAGGACTCTTGAGGAGGAGAGAAAAGGTCTCAGCATCATAAAAGACAAAAATTTTATATCTCTGTACAGCAAAAGCATCATCATAGAGCAAAAACATCAAACCACAAGTTGGAAGAAAAAATCTGTGACACATAACAAACCCCAGGATAATGTTCTTAATAGACGAAGCGGTTTCAGAAGTCAAAATGGCTTTAAACAACATGCAGGTGGAAAACATAGTATAAATAATGGAGAAACAATTCCCAAAAGAAGAAACACAAATGGCCAATACACAGACAACATGTTTAGCCTCCCTGGTAACTAAAGAAACGAGAACAAGGATACAAAATTTTCACTCATCACATTGGCAAAGATTTTAAAGATTTGCTGTTGGCAAGGTTCTGGGAAAGTGCTATTCTCATTCACTCTTGGTGGGTACAAACTGGTGCATGTTTTCTAGGCTGCCACTGGGCAATATGTGTTTCATGTGGACTGCTTTTGCTCATAGTTTCACTCTGAAAATCTATCCTAAGGGAATAATCCACAAAGATGGGCCTGGAAAGAGAGTGGTTAAATAAATCATGGTAGATCCAAACCATGGAGGCCTGAGAGATGTTCATCACACCTGCTATAGGAAAAGTGGGTCACAAACCATTTGATCCCATTTTTCATGGGGAAAACCCCACATCAGACACTCACAGACGTCACAAACCTAATGATCAGGATTAAACCAAGAAAGTGATTTCCTTTCAGGAGTAAGGTAATTAGGCTATTTGAAAAAAAAAAAAAAAAGGAGAATTCTTAGAAAGAGAAGGTGGAATGCTCCTAACAAGGACAGGGAAAGTAAAAAAGAACTGAGGAAACAGGAGAGGGTAGGTTCAGGCCAAGAAAACAGAGAAGAAATTAGGTCAGAGAGAAAGGCATCAACAGCACCCAGCAGGTGACAGTCGAAATGTCAGGTTTGAGATGTAATTAATGGGAATTGTAGAGTCCCCCCAAGTTGCTGGGTGAAGGAAGTGCCAAATAGCATACCGTTCTTTCCTCCAAACTGGAAGCCTATCCCATTTATAACCAAATCAAAAGGAGCCAGGAATGAATTGCACAGAATGTACAGGAAAGAGAAGAAACTGTGATTTCTTTATTAAGGACACAGAAGAAAACTGAAATGCAAACCAGATGGGATCACCCTGGAGCCCTCACTTCCCTCCCACATGCTGCGTTCCCACTCCCTGGCCCTGGACCCCTTCTCATTCCCAGCTTTTCTCAAACCCTCCTTTATCCTGGCTCCTGAAGCATCCCTCCCTCCAGGACTTGTCATCCTCAGCCTCTCAACATGTTGCTCATTCCCATTCAAACAAAATAGGTCTCCTGTGAGGCCAATAGGCCAATGTCCACCCCTCCCTGCCCCTCTACAGTCCTTCCAGATGATATCCACCTGGCGTCTGAAGTCTGCACTGCCTCTTCCTGGCAAGGGGGCCTCAGCTCCCACACCTCCACTCACCTCCCTGACTTCCACTCACCTCCACTCACCTCCCTGACTTTCACTCACCTCCACTCACCTCCCTTAACTCCACTCACTTCCCTGAACTCCACTCACCTCCCCAACCTCCATTCACCTCCCCTGATCTCCACTCATCTCCCCCAACCTCCATTCACCTCCACGACCTCCACTCATCTCCCCTGACCTCTGCTGACTTCCATGGCTTCCACTCACCTCCCCTAGCCTCTGCATTGCACGATTGAGCCCACATTTTGTGGTCTGACCTATCTGACTGCCCCGTGGGCTTTGGCAGAGCTGGTAGATGTGCTGAAGGAAAGGAGGCTGGCCCAACGGGAAGGTGGGAGAGCCACAACCACCTGGACAGGGATGTCCCCAAAGACTCTGACCAAGAAGTTATGCTGAGCTGAGCTCCAAAGAAGAAAGAAGGCCAACCTGGTGGTAAAAAAAAAAAAAAAAATAGAACATTCCTGATGGAGAGAGCTGGTGTACAAGCAAGAGAGGGAAGGCAAGGAATCCACGGAGGGCCTGGGTTTCAGGGCCTTGGACTCAGGAAGTCCACCTTGCTGTCCGAGGTGACCAGAGCCACTGGGTGCTCTGAGCAGGACTGTGGCCTCATCAGTCCTGGGGTTTGAAAAGGTCCACTCTGGATGCTGGGTGCCATGTGGAGGAGGAACTGGAGGGCTGGATTAGAGGAGGTAGAACCCAAGAGGTTGTCACCATGTCCCAGAGATAAATGGTGCAAGATTGGGCTGCGCTCATGGTGCAGAGGTGAGGAAGAATGAGTCATGTTGGAAAGCTTTCTTGCTGGGACACCTGGGAGGACTTGGTGATGTACTGAACATGGGGTCAAGGAAGAGGTGGGGGGGGTCAAAGCTCCCCATGGGGTCTGCCTCACACCACTGGTATGTGGTGCCTCCCTGATGGAGCCAAGCAGGGAGGAAAGCAGTGGATTGCACAGGCCAACCACAAGCTCAGGATCAGCCATGTCTAGGATGGGGTGGCCAGACAGGGGGCTAAAAGGTCAGCAGGACCTCAGGGAAGGTCACCAAGGGGCTGTGAGCTTGGATCTCATCCTGCTGGAGGGCAGTGGGAGCTGCTACGGACCACTGGTCTAATGAGGAATGGGACTTTTCAGCTGCTGGAAGGCCACCTAGGTGGTGACAGGGCCAGCAGAGGAGGGAGTCGCCAGGACACTGCACTACAGCCGAGCTTGTATCTGTGCAGCTATGGCAGCCAGAGCCAGGGAAACCCTCAACACCCATTTTAGCCCCATCCTGGTCTTTGCTGGTCAAGGTCCTGGGGAAGTCGCCTCCAGAGGCCATGTGAGCCAGGTGGCAGAGGCAGGTGGAGCCAGGACCCTTGGTTCTTCTACACAATCCAGATGACGTTTCACATTTGTTTCACTCCAAGAAGAGAATGCAGTATTAGCACTCTGGTTAGCAGGTTAACTTGCACAAGGCAATCATGTCAACAAAACAAAGACACCATCATGTTCAACCTGCCAGGCTCGATGTGGCACTGCCCATCTGTTAGCTCCTCACCCGTCACAACAACCTGTTAAGGGCATAGCATTACTGTCATCATCATCATTCCCACTTTACAGGTAATGAAACCAGCTCAGAGAAGTTAAGTGACTTGCCCAAGGTCACCCAGCCAGGAGCCAGGTGTGGGACCAAAGTGTTCCTGATTCCAAAGCCTGGGTCCCTAACCATCAAGGATTCTCTTGAATCCAAAGCCACTCACTGCGACTCCCTCCCATCACCAAAGCAAGCACATCTATACTAACCCATGAGCAGCAAGGCTTCCAGGCAAAGCCTCACCATGGCCATGTAAGGCCACAGCATCAGACATGCAAAGATGCTGGGAACATCTGGCTCTGTTGTCTGCTAATCAAATCCAGCTTCAGAGTTTGTCATGATTTTCAACAGAAGAAAACAGCTGTACCCATGAGAGCTGCCAGCCTGGGGTTCTGCAGAGTTCAGACCCTGGGGCTCCCAGGATGGAGGCTGTGTTAGTTTCCTGCAGCTGCTGTGACAAATCACAGGCATACCTTGTTTTACTGCACTCAACTTTATTGTGCTTCACAGATACTATGTTTTCCACAGATCGAAGGGTTATGGCAACCCTGCGATGGGCAGTGTATCCGTGTCATTTTTCCAACAGCTCACCTTGTGTCTCTGTGCCACATTTTGGTAATTCTTTCAAATTTCAAACATTTTTATTATTTGTCATGGTGATCTGTGACCAGTGATCTTTGACGTTACTATTGCAACTGGGGACATCATGAACCACGCCCACATAATACAGAGAACTTAATGGATAAATCCTGTGCATGCACTGACCACTTCACTGACCAGCCATTCTCCCATCTCTCCCCCTCACCTCAGGCCTCCCTATTCCCTGAGACACAATAATGCTGAAATTAGGCCAATTAATAACCCTACAATAGCCTCTAAGTGTTCACGTATGAGTTGCACGTCTCTCACTTTAAATCAAAAGCTAGACATGAGGAAGGCAGGTGGAAAGCTGAGATGAGCTGAAAGCTAGGCCTCCTGCACCAGTTAGCCAAGTTGTGAATGCAAAGGGAAAGTTCTCGAAGGAAATTCAAGGTGCTACTCTGGTGAACACACAAATAATAAGAAAGTGAAACAGCCCTATTGCTGATATGAAGAAAATTTGAGTGGTCTGGATGGAAGATCAAACCAGTAACAACATTCTCTTAAGCCAAAGCCTGATTCCGAGAAAGGCCCTAACTCTCCTAAAGGCTAAGAGACATAGAGAAGCTGCAGAACAAAAGTCTGCAATGAGCAGAGTTTGGCTCAGGAGATTTAAGGAAAGAAGCCATCTCTGTAACATAAAAATGCAAGGTGAAGCAGCAAGTGCTGATGGAGAAGCTGCAGCAAGTTATCCAGAAGATCCAGCAAACATCATTGATGAAGGTGGCTACACTGAACCACAGATTTTCCATACAGATGAAACAACTTTATATTGGAAGAAGATGCCATGTAGGACTTTCAAAGTTAGGGAGAAGTTGATGCCTAGCTTCAAAGCTTCAAAGGACAGGCTTACTCTCTTACTGGGGGCTAATAGACCTGATGATGTGCCAAAGTGGAACCCAATGCTCATTTCCTAGTCAGAGATCCTAGGGCCCTGTGCTCTAAAAATGCAACAGCAAAGTTGGGATGACAGCACATTTGTCTATAGCATGGTTCACTGAATATTTTAAGCCCACTGTTGAGACCTACTGCTCAGAAAAAAAGATTAATTTCACAACGTTACAGCTCATTGACAAGAGCTGTGATGGAGATGTAGAGGAGATTGATGTTGTTTTCATGCCTGCTAACACATCATCCAGTCAGCAGTCCATGGATCAAGGAATAATTTTGATGTTTAAGTAGTATTATTTAAGAAATATATTTTGTGAGCCTATAGCTGCCATAGACAGTGATTCCTCTGATGTATCTGAGCAAAGTACACTGAAAACCTTCTAGAAAGGATGCATCATTCTAGATGCATTAAGAACATTCATGATTCATGAGAAGAAGTCAAAATATTAACACTAACATGAGTTTGGAAGGAGTTGATTCTAATCCTTATGGATGACTTTGAGGTCAGAACTTCAGTGTAAGTAATAGGATGAGTGGTGAGAAAAGCAAGAGAATTAGAATGAGAAGTGGAGCCTGAAGATGTGACTGAACTGCTGCAACCTCATGATCAAACTTGAACAGACTAGGAGTTGCTTCTTACAGAGTAAAGGAAGTGCTTTCTTGAAATGGAATCTAACCCTGGTAAAGATGCTATGAACACTGTTAAAATGACAGCAAAGGATTTAAAATATTATACAAACTTAGTTGATAGAGCAGGACTGACTGTTGATAGATAGGACCTGAGAGGACTGACTCCAATTTTGAAAGAAATGCTACTGTGGGGAAAATGCTGTCAAGTATTGTGTGCTACGGAGAAATCTTTTGTGAAAGAGTCCACCAATGTGACAAATTTCATTGTCTTATTTTAAGAAATAGCCACACCACCCCCAACCTTCAGCAACCACCACACTGATCAGTCAACAGCCATCAACATCAAGGCAAGACTCTCCACCAGTAAAAAGATTATGTGGAAGGCTCAGATAATCATCAGCATTATTTAGCTAAATAGCTTAAGTTGTTTTTGTTTTTGATTTGTTTTGTTTTGTTTTTTAAGACAGGGGCTCTATAGCCCAGGCTGGAGTGCAGTGGCACAATCTCAGCTTACTGCAGCCTCCACCTCCTGGGCTCAAGCAATTCTCCTGCCTCAGCCTCCCAAGTAGCTGGGACTACAGGTGCACACCACCACACCTGGCTAATTTTTGTATTTTTAGTAGAGACAGGGTTTCACCATGTTGGTCAGTCTGTTCTCAAACTCCTGACTTCAAGTGATCTGCCATTTCAGCCTCCCAAAGTGCTGGGATTACAGGCATGAGCCATTGCGCCTGGCCCTAAAGTTGTTTTAAATTAAGGTATGTACATTGTTGTTTTAGACATAATGCTATTGTACACTTAAGAGACTACAATAGAGTGTAAACATAACTTTTACATGCACTGGGAAATCGAAAAATTCATGTGGCTCACTTTATTGCAATATTTGCTTTATTGAGTGGTCTGGAACAGAACCTACAATATCTTCAAGGTCAGCCTGTACCACAGATTTGGTGGCTTAAAACAACAGATTTGTATTCTCTCACAGCTCTGGAGGCCAGAAGTCAAAATTCCTTATCACTGGGCCAAAAGCAAAGTGTCAACGCCTCCTCACTCCATCTCAGGGCTTTAGCAGAATCCGCTCTCACCTCTCCCAGCTCCTGAGGGCTGCTGGCATTTCTGGGCTCCTGGATGCATCACTCTGCCCTCCCCTCCACTCTCACATCACCTTCTCCTGGGTGCCTGTCCAGTGTCCCTGTACCTCACTCTTAGAAGAACCCTGGTCCCATCCAGATAACTCAGGATGAGCTCCTCCTTTCAAAATTATCGATCACATCTTTTGCCACATAAGGCATATTCGTAAGTTCCAAGGAGGATGTGGGCTTAACTTGTCGGGGGCCTCCATTCAGCCCACCACAGACTCGACATGTAAAAACCAACCTATCTGAACCCTGGGTTCTGAATCCAGTATCACATCCAGCTTTATGAAAGCCTCGGCCACCTTAGATAAACCCAGCCAGCCAGAAGCCTGCCTGAAGCGCCCCCTGGGCTTCCCTCTCCAAGTAAGACTGGCCCAGGTGGTAAGTGGCCCAGGCTACTTCCTGGAAGGCCAGAGGCCAGAGGAGGAAGGTCAATCAGCTGTCTGAAGTGACAATGCCCCTTCTTTGGCCCACCTAAGCAATGACTATGGCCAGGGACACAGGAGCCAGGATATGTGCAGGTCCAGGTGGCCCAGGCAGCCAGGACTCTACCTGAGGCCACAGGGGTGAGTGGACCTCCAGTAGCCATGCTGAAATCTCCATGCAAATTTCGGAATAATAATGAGAACAACAGGTGTGTCATTCATGATCTACTATGTCAGATAGCATATGTGGCATTTTATGTGAATCCTCTCTAGCACGGTGTAGCCAAAGGTAGAACAAGCAGCAGCATCTACATATGGGAAAATGGCAGGTGAGGTCTGTGGCCACCGCAGGAGTGCGGCGCACTTTCACCCAAATGGCCGCAAGGCCTAGAGGCTAAAGCGCAGGCTCCAGGCTCACCTCACCAGCTGTGTGGTCTTGGGCAAGTTTCTTACCCTCTCTGTGCCTCTGTGATAGTCCATATAGTCACCTCCTCACTCACCTCCTCACCGCCAACTTCTCCTCCGCCACCCTGGACATCCACCCTTCCGCAAAGCAAATCTGCCTCTGATAGTCATTAAGGATAAGGGTGATAACAACCCCTACCTCCTAGGGTCAGGCAAACACTGTATGTGCTATCCCACATCACGTACTTGGAAGAGTGCCTGGTACACAGGGGGCACCCAGGGTTGGCTGCTGGTATTATTAAAATTCTTGAAATCCACTGTCTTCCCCCAGACCTGCTCCTCCTTCCAGGGCCTTGTCCCTGCAAAGAGCAAGACATTCTGGCCACTCACCCAGGCCCAGGATCCGTGAGTCCACCTGGAGCACTCCCTCCCTCTTGCGTCCAACCAGTCCCCAGGTCCCACCAAAGTTGGAACTTCATCTCTCATGCGGACCCTCCTCCCCCCGACAGTGGCCCCTGTCTCCCTCCTCTGCTCTGGCCTAGACCACTCTAGCCACCTCCTCACTCACCACCCCACCCCCAAGTTCTCCTCCTCCACCCTGGGACAGCTACCTTGCCACACAGCAAATCTGCCTGTGATAGTGGTTAAGGACAGCAGCCAGGGATGACATCACAGGTGTGCAACCTGTGCCACCGCAAAGGGCCTTGAGCTTTGAAGGTCCCATGCATAATGTTCTTCTGCTGCCATCTTGAAATTCTTAATCAATTTTTAACAAGCAGCCCCCAAAACTACATAGCCGTTCCTGACAACCACCAGCCTTAACCACAGGCTTCTATGGGCCGGGCACTGAGCTCAGAGTGACACGTCAGCTCCCTCCACCCCACCATGAATGTACTGCTATCCTCAGTTTACAGATGTGACCTGCCCAAGGGTGTGGGGCTTCTCATGGCTCTACGGATGTCTTAGATTTCATTTGTAAGCATCTCAACTTGAAAATTAAAAGACAACTGAGTGCACTGAATGTTTCAGTTTGGAGCATGCCACAAATCAGAGCTGGCTTGAACCAGTCAGCCTGACCCTGCCAGATTGCTGCACCAGTTAGACTTTGCCTCCCAGAGCTGACAGCATGCAGACAATCAGGAATCCACGCAGCCTCCACATCACCCCATGTTCTAGAAGATACACAAATGGCCAAGGAGCACCTGAAGACATGCTCAACATCAGCAGCCCTCCAGGTAACACAAATCAAAATCACAGAAAGATGGCATCATACATTACCCAGAATGGCTGCAATCAAAAAAGCGCACAACAAGCGTGGGTGAGCACATGGAGAACTGGGCCCCTTATGCATTGCTAGTGGGGTTGTGAAATGCTGCAACCACTTTGGAAAACAGTCTGGCAGTTCCTCCAAATGTGAAACGCAGAATCACCATGTGACCTCGCGGTTCTACTCCTAAATATGTAACTGAAAGATGGGGAAACATATGTGCACACCAAAACATGTATACAAATGTTCATGGCAGCCCGCTTCCTAAGAGCCAACATGAACACAACCCAAATCTCCATCAGCTACAGACAGATAAACAAAATGTGGTCGATGATATTCCACATAGGGGAATATTATTTGGCCATCAGAAGGAATGAAGTCCCAAACCTGCTTCAATATGAATGAACCTGGAAAACATTACTCTAAATGAAGAAAGCCAGTCACAAAAGACCACATATTGAATATTCGATTTATGTTAAATGTCTAGAATAGGTAAATCCATAGGGATGGCCAGGTGTGGTGGCTCACACCTGTAATCCCAGCACTTTGGGAAGGCAAGATGGGCATACCGTTTAGTGTCCAGGAGTCCAAGACCAGCCTGTACAGCATGGCAAAATCCGTCCCTACAAAAAACACAAAAATTAGCCAGGCCTGGTGCCATGCCCCTGTGGTTCCATCTACTTGGGAGGCTGAGGTGGGAGAATCACTTGAGACTGGGAGGCTGAGGTTGCAGTGAGCTGTAACCACACCATTGCCGCCCCGCCTGGGTGACACAGTAAGAGCCTGAAACAAAAAAAAAAAAAAAAAAAAAAAATTATAGGCACAAGAAGTAGATGTAGTGGTTGCCAGGGGTCATGTGGAAGGAAGAGTTGGTAGTGGGGGCTGTTCATAGGTGTTGGATTTCCTTCTGGGGAGATTTTTTTTTTCTGGAATTAGATAGTGATGATGGTTACATAACACTGTGACTATATTAATAGCTCAGTTGTACACTTTAAAAGGCTAGATTTTATAGTACATGAATTATATATCAGTAAAGCTATTATTTTAAAAATGTTTGTTGCTGGGTTGAATAGTGCTGCCCCCAAAATTCATATCCTTCCCACCAACTCAGCGTGTGGCCATATTTGTAAGTAGGGTTGTTGCAGGTGTCATTAGTTAGGATGAGGCCATGATGGTCAAGGGTGGCCTTCATCCAGTATGACTGGGGTCCTCAAAAAAGACATTCAGAGACAGATGCAGGGGGAGGAGGCCACATGACGATGGAGGCAGAGCCTGAAGTGATGCAGCCACACCAGGGAGCTCCAAGGACTGCCGCCGCCACCAGAGGTTGGGAGAGGTGAAGAAGGATCCTCCCCTAGAACCTTCGGAGAGAGCATGGCCTGGCCCACACCTTGATCTCAGACTTCTGGCCTCTAGAACTGTGAGAGAATGCATTTGTTTTATGCCACCCAGTTTGTGGAAATTTGTTACACCAGCCCGAGGAAGTGTGTGAGTGTGTGTGTAAGAATTATTTTCAGGTGATATAACTGCTGGTCTAAGAATCACACCTTGAGTAACCAACCCCAGCTTAGCGCAGGCCCTGAAACCAGTCTACCAGGATTTGAATCCCAACTCTAGTATGTACTAACCATGTGGCCTTGTGCCTCAGATCCCTCACCTGGAACATGGGGCTGGTGGCGGTACCTACCTCATAGGTTTTTATGAGTGAGTAGACATCAGATTTATACAGGCAAAGTACTCACAAAAGTGCCTACAATGCACTCTGTAATGTTTAAGTTTTTCTACCACCACCAATACTACCACTACCATTACCACCACCTTCGTCATCCTCACCACCACCCCCTCACCATCATCACCACTACCATCATCACCCTCACCACCCTCACCATCATCACCACCACCAATACTACCACCACCACCACCCTCGCCACTACCACACTCCCATCACCACCACCGCCATCACCACTCTCACCATCATCACCATTCCACCATCACCACCACCACCACCACCATGTCCCCATCATCACCATCACCACCACTACCACTCCCATCACCATCACCACCACCTCTATCACCTCACTACCACCATGACTATCACCACTATCACCATAACCACCACCACCACCATCACCATCATCAGCACCACCATTACCACCCTCACCACCCTCACAACCACCACAGCATCCTTCCCACCACCACCACCACCATCTCCACCATAATCACTATCAGCATCCTCCATCACCATCTCCACCATAATCACCTCCATCAGCATCACCAGCACCACTACAATTACCACCCTCACTACCCTCACAACCACCACCAGCACTCTTCCCATCACCACTACCACCACCATCTCCACCATAATCACCACCACCACCTCCATCACCATCACCACCACCACCACTACCACCATCACACCCACCGTTGTCCTCACTAGTGTTATCATCACCACCATTAACATCAACACCATCATATCTCTATCATCAATCATCACCACCACCACTTCTATCACCATCACCAGCACCATGACTATCACCACTATCACCATAACCACCACAAGCATCACCAACACCATCATCACCACTGCCATCATCACCACCACTACCTCCATCACCATCACCACCACCACCACTACCATCACCACACCCACCATTGCCCTCACCAGTGTCATCACCACAACCATTAACATCAACATCATCATCACCTCTACCATTACCACCACCAACTCCACCATCCTTCTCACCTCCACTATCACCCTCCTTATCACCATCACCACCACCATCCCCATCACCATCACCCCCCCACCACCACAACCACCACCAACCACATCCCCATCATGATCCCACCCTCACCACCACGACCACACTTCCATTACCATCACCACCATCCCAGAACCACCACACCACCACCACCACCACCATCTCCATCACCATCACCCCCCCACCACCACAACCACCACCAACCACATCCCCATCATGATCCCACCCTCACTACCACCACACTTCCAACACCATCACCACCATCCCCATCACCATTACCACCATCACAGTCACCACCATCAGCTCCAGCATCACCATCACCATTACCACCACCACCTTTCTCACCATCACCACCACCACCACCAGCATCCACATCTAGTACATGAATTATATCTCAGTAAAGCTATTATTTTAAAAATGTTTATGTGCTGGGTTGAATAGTGCCTCCCCCAAAAAGGGGGTCCCCCATGACCCACCATCACAAACACCACCATCACTGTCACCACTATCACCACCCTTACCACCACTGCCATCACCATAATCACCACCATTACCACCCTCACCACCATCATCATGCTGACTACCATCACCACCACCCTCATTACCCTTCTCACCACTACCACCATCATCACCACCACACCATCACCTCCATCACCATCACCACCACCACCTCTATCATTATCACTACCACCACCACCATCTCCATCATCATCACCACCACCACCTCTATCACTATCACCACCAACACCACCACATCATCATCATCATCACCACCACCACCTCTATCACTATCACCACCACTACCACCACATCATCATCATCACCACCACCACTTCTATCACTATCACCACCACCACCATCACCACCTCCATCATCACCACCATCACCATCACCACCACTACCTCTATCACTATCACCACCACCACCACCATCTCCATCGTCATCACCACCACCACCTCTATCACTATCACCACCACCACCACCACCATCTCCATCGTCATCACCACCACCACCTCTATCACTATCACCACCACCACCACCACATCATCATCACCACCACCACCTCAATCACTATCACCACCACCACCTCAATCACTATCACCACCACCACCACTGCCATCTCCATCATCATCACCACCATCACCATCACCACCGCCACCTCTATCACTATCACCACCACCACCACCTCCATCATCATCACCACCATCACCACCACCACCTCTATCACTATCACCACCACCACCACCATCTCCATCATCATCACCACCACCACCTTTATCACTATCACCACCACCACCACCACCACCTCCATCATCATCACCACCATCACCATCACCACCTCTATCACTATCACCACCACCACCATCTCCATCATCATCACCACCACCACTTCTATCACTATCACCACCACCACCATCACCACCTCCATCATCATCACCACCACCTCTATCACTATCACCACCACCACCATCTCCATCATCATCACCACCACCACCTCAATCACTATCACCACCACCACCATCACCACCTCCATCATCATCACCACTATCACCATCACCACCACCATCATCACCACCACCTCTATCACTATCACCACCACCACCATCTCCAACATCATCACCACCACCACCTCTATCACTATCACCACCACCTCTATCACTATCACCACCACCACCACCATCACACCTGCCACTGTCCTCACCCATGTCATCACCACCACCATTAGCATTAACACCACCATCTCTACCATCACCACCACCACCAGCTCCACCACCTTCTCACCTCCACTACCACCCTCCTTACTGTAGGGTCCAGCCCACAGGGTTCTGTGAGCTGCTCCCGGCTGGTGCGGAGATGAGAAATTGTAGAAATAAAAGACACAAAATAAGAGATAGGGAAAAGAGAGTCTGGGCCCAGGGGTCCACTGCTACCAAAAACACGAAGACCAGCAGTGGCCCCGAATGCCGGGACACTCTCACTTTTATTGAGTTGCAAATCTGGGGGCAGAGTAGGTAGGGTGTGGTCTTGGTGGTCAGAGACTGGGGGCAGGGTAGATAGGGCGTGGCAGTGATAGGGTCAAATACATCACGTGTCATTCAGGTAGGGACTCAGGAATTTCCGGCACCCGAAGTGAGGTGAGGAGCATAATGCAACAGCACTGTTTCCATACTTATCAAGAAAGAGCTAAAACATTAAGATTTATTTATACTACTATTACTGATTATCTTTTCTAAGAAAAAAAGGCACCAGGTGCAGAAGCAGAGCGTAAGAGTAGACATGGAAGTGACCACTGAAGCACAGCATCACATAGAGATAGTTAAGCCCCTGGATGTCTGCAGGTCTCCCTGACAGCATCAGGCCTACTGCAAGAGCTTGGAGGAGTGGAGTTTTCTCCAAACTTCCCCAGGAAGGAGATGTCTTGGCCAGCTAGGACATCTCCTTCCCTATTTGGCTAAACAGCGGGCGATTTCATAGCGCTGGCGCTGCTGCACAGCCAAGGTGCCCTCCAGCAGCCCTTAGTGGGCGTGACAGAGGGCTTACAACATCTTGCCTTAGTGTCATTCATTTCACAATGTCACCTCAGGTTCACACTTCCGACCTGAGAGGCATTAATAAAATAATTAAGATCACCTATGAATAACTAAGATCACATATGAATGACTAATAACTATTACGGTTATATTTCTAGTTACTTTCTTCTTCATTATTTATGTGGAAATAGGCTGAGGCCTTTTGCTCCTGCCTCGATGCTTATGGGATCTCTCCTCTACACTTAACACCATCACCACCACCACCATTATGACCAACCACCACCATCATCAGCACTACCACCACTCTCACCAACATCACCATCACCACCACCATCATCACCACCACCACTACCAGGCATTGCCAATACGTGTCCAACCATCAAAGAACATCAGCATAGGGGAAAGGCAGATGAGAAACAGAGAGGGAAGGATGCAGAGCCCACTGTGACGTAAACCATCTCGATCCCCTCCCCGCCCAGTATGTGTCTAGTAGGGAATGCCAAGAGCACGAGTGCACAACGGTGATGGGTGTGGGAAGACAGTCTTTACGTGTCTTGAAGGTTGGCAGTTCACCCTCAGAAACTACCGAGGACTGCTGTGCAGGTAGGACTGTGCTTCTCTCATCTCAAATGCCAACTCCCTACCTGGCATGGAATCAAGGCTCATTTCTTGGCTAAATGATCAGCAATCCCTGGCTGCACAAAAATCACTTCACCATCCAGTTTATGCCTCCATTAAGTGGGGACAACGCCTGTTTCAAACCTGGTGATGTGTATATTCTTGCAAAGCCATGCAGACATTTAACAGCCAAGCATTACTGATATTTGTTATTAATAAGCAACAACTAACAGAAAGCAGAATTTTTTCCATCTTCCCACAAGCTCCCCACGTGATACCTGATCGTGGTTCCCTGGACACACCCCACACCATGCCACACAGGAATTCTCAGTCCCACTCTTCTCTGAAGGTAAATCCTTCTGAAACACTGGTCCAATGCTTCTAATGTCTAGGATCCTGTGATCAGGCCAGCACAGAATTCTCTGGTCTGACTTGACAGGAAAGCTGCTCAGAGCAAAGGATGCCTTCTTCAACACTGCCAGAGCACACTGGCTGAAAAGCCAGCCCTCAGCTTTACATCCTGTTCAACTTGCAACTTCCTTCAGCTGGCAGTGACCTGGTCCCCTGGCACCTATCAGACGATCTGCAGATAACATTAATAAATCCCAGCTGCAGAAAACAGTGCCTGTAATGAAGAAGGACTGGATCCTGGAAAAACAGAGACCCAGGCCAGCCCATGTCTAAATCCCATGCTGCTCCAGCTCTGGCCTGGGTTTCTTCCAGTCACCCCCAAGAACCCCAGCCTGTTCTGAGCCCTAGGGAGGAGAGAGGATGCAACCCTGGCCCCATCTGTAGGTAGCTCATGGCCATCTCAACTGCCCAGCCCACACAGGACATTGTGCCAGGACACAATCAGCCAGGGGATGGGGGCCCATAGTGGCAGTGACCAGGGCCCTCAAAGTGCCCTTCTGTCCCCAGGTGCTCAGGGCCCTAGGACTCTATTCCCAGAAGCTGGGAGGGATGTTAAAGCGAAAAAGCTTCTCTTACCTGCAGCTCTGCTCATGTGGCTTCCTTGCCCAAGATGTCCCATCCCACCCTCGTGATCACTCCACACTGACTGCATCTCTTGGCTTCCAGCTCAAGTGCAGAGGGTGAAACAGGAACAGCTGCTGCCCTCACGCTACCCAAGATCAGTCAAGGGAAGAGGCTGGTAATCAGATGATTGCAGTGGGGTGAGGTCAGAGCTCAGAGCCTGGGGGCTTCCTGGAGGAGGTGATGCCCCAGCTGAGACTTCAAGGTTAGCAGGAGGCTAAACCGATTAACAAAGGATAAACAATGAAAAGAAGAAAGCAAGCCCTACCAGATGTTCATGTGTGTCTGTGTGGGTTCCTGCAAGCACAGGAAAAAGTTCAGGAGATTTCACCTCCCACTGGTTACCATCCAGGGGGCAGAATCTGGAGGGCTGGAGAGAAAGGTCTATTAATGTCCTTAGTCTCTTCTTGAATTGAATAGTTACAACTACAAACACTAGTTCAGTGATCTTAAAAGGCAATCAAACTGTAAGAAAAATGTAGGAGAAGGAAAGAAATGAAAATCTGAAGGAAAATTGGACTAAAAGCAAAAATTCTAAAAATAGAATTATTTCTCTATGGGGGAGGAATGAATTTCATCAAAAGCCTCTGGCTTTGTATCAAAACTGCTCTCCAAGAGGATGCCTGATATGAACTATGATCTATAAACGTTCCACTCTGCCTCAGGTGACCAAGACCACAGGACTGACCCTGCCACTAGCAATACCTTCTTAAAAATGTCTTATTGAAAAATTCCAAAACCTACAAAAAAGTTCCAAGAACAGCGTACTATGAACCCTTTACACCTTCATCTTGATTCACCATTTACATTTTTCCTTATCCCATTTATCTGTCTATAAAGATAGATGGATGGATGTATTTCTATCCTTATGGATAGAATATAAAATCACAACACTGGCCAGGCATGGTGGCTCCCGCCTATAATTTCAGCACTTTGGGAGGCTGAGGCAGGCAGATGACTTGAGGCCAGGAGTTCAAGACCAGCCTGGCCAACATGGTGAAACCCCGTCTCTACTAAAAATATGAAAACAAAACAAACAAACAAAAAAAACAGCCAAGCATTGTGATCCCAGCTACTTGGGAGGCTGAGACAGGAGAATTGCTTGAACCTCGGAGGTAGAGGTTGCAGTGAGCCAAGATGGCAACACAGAGCAAGACTCCATCTCAAAATAATAATAATAATAATAAACAAAATATAAATAAAATCACAACATAATGATCAAAATCAGTCTATCACTGATACATTTCCTATTCAAACATCACCAATTGTTGCAATAATACCTTATTGCAAAATGATGATGTAAGGCCTTGAGCCAGGCCTCAGAACACTTATTAAAGAGCAGCTGTAAACAGGATGCAGCCAGGTCTCTGTTAGAGGTACTGTGAACCAAAACCTGCCCCCAAAATAATTGGAAAAGTAGAACTTAATGACAATCAGGAATAACCGCCATCACCAGGGCAAGAGCCGGGTGTGACGTATGATGAGGGAGGGCTGCTGGGAGGGATCCGGGCACAGCTAGAGAGGACCATGAATCCTTGGCTGATGCCAGACCTGGTCTTTGGCTCCGTGTTTAAGAAATCAGAGGTCACGTGCCCTCAGGCCCGATGGTCTCCTCTGTCCTTGAGAGCTGGCCACGAGCACCAGAACAAACCAGGATGCAGAAGAACAGGCCTGGGCTTACAGCTCTCAACCTGCTGGGCCCTGTGGAGAAGTTGCAACACTGCTCCAGGCCTCAGTCTCCCCATCTCTAGAGGCTCAGGTCTTCCCCGAAACCCCTTGGAGTTCCATTTACCCCAGGCTCTCCTAAAAGGGCTCCTGGGAATGTAAAGCCCCACCCCCTCCCAGTCCATACCTCAGCACCCTGAACTAGACTATGACACCCAGCTCCCAGGTAGCCCCCATCATGTCAAAGACTGGTTCCTTCCACCTTCCTAACTTTTGGGCCCTGGCCCCTTCCTCACCCTCTGCCCACTCATGCGGCCCCATCTGCCCCTGGACCATGGCCACCCTAAGCCATGCAGAGTTCTGACCCAGCGACTCTTTTTTCCTTTTTCTGGAGACAGAATTTCTCTGTCACCCAGGCTGGAGTGCAGTGGCTTGATCTCGGCTCACTGCAACCTCTGCCTCTGGGGTTCAAGCGATTCTCCTGCCTCAGCCTCCCAAGTAGCTGGGACTACAGGCAGGCGCCATTATGCCTGGCTAATTTTTTTGTAATTTTAATAGAGATGGGGTTTCACCATGTTGGCTAGGATGGGTTTGATCTCCTGAGACCTCATGATCTGCCTGCCTCGGCCTCCCAAAGTGTGTCTCTTGGTCCTGGTGATGACCACTGCTTTTCTGAGAAACAAAAAACAGTAAAAACATATCCACAGACTATCCTTGGTTCCCACTGCCCTGCAGGTAAAAACCAAACTCCTTGGCCTGGACAGGGCCCTTCCTCATCTAAGCCCCCACCTCCCTTCCCACAAGTGCCCTCAAACTCCCCTCACCTGCCAAACTGACCAACATCAGGGGGCAGCAACACAGCACTGACATGCAGGCAGGTGATACTCTCTGGGGCTTGCTGAGGCCATGAAGGCTCAGAAAGGTTGAGGATCCTCCCCAAAGTCACACAGCTCCTACGTGATAGAACCGGGACACAAGTAAGTGAGCTCCAAATGGGCTCCCTTCATTCCACAATAAAAAATAAAACGCTTCATCGCTACCAACCATCTCTACATTCATGCTGCCTCTGGACAAAGCCTGAAAGAACACTAATACAGCTGTTCAGTGCTGGGAGTACAGGTGAATGCCATTTTTCCTTTTTGCAACACTTTCATGCATTTTATAGATGGTTTTCAAAGTTCCCAGTAGCAATACTGACTAGAAGTCCGCCGACATGAAGGGATAACGAGTCCCCAAGCATCTCATTCATTACTTATCACTGAATTGCTCTGCACAGGGGATAAAAATGGTGGCCTGCTTGCAGCCGAGGACTCACTCCAGTGCGGCTGGCACCAGGCAGGATTTCCCACCTACCCAGGCAGATGGATGCTGCCTTAGAATGCCAGCACCCTGCCCATGTCTGGGGCATGCCTGCCAATCCACGGCTTTTTTGGCTCCTGGAAAAGGCAGGATTCAAAACTGAAGACTTTTTTTTTCCAATGAAAGTAGCAGATGCCTTGGTACTCTCTAAGAGATTAAAAGGTTAAATGTAAATTTACTCAACAATCATCTTGACCCATCAAAGCCGTTGTCCTCTCTGAAACTGTTTCCTGAGGTTCCATACAGCAGAGATATCAGTGCTACCACTGTCTGCAGAGCTGTAACAGAGAATCCTTACAGCAGATGAGGTCCCTTGCTCATTATAAACACAATGGTAGTCAGCATCATTATTGTTTATTGAGAACCTAGTAAGTGCCAGATACTTCCCAGGCATTAAAGTACAGAGATGAACAAGGTTTAATGCTGCCCCGGAATAGTCAGAGATCTAGTGAGAAGAAGGGACTTCAAATCTCTAATAGCCTTGAATTTGACTTTGGGCACAGTAGGGAGCCTTCCCCTTCCCTTCCCCTTCCCCTTTTCCTTCCCTTTCCCCTTCCCTTCCCCTTCCCCTCCCAGCCAGGGCTACATCTGGGTGAAAAAGGACAGATTGCCCCTCATGCATTTCAGACCAATTGCTCCAGAGTCAACATAGAGGACTACTTGGAAGCGGGTTCCATGGAGGGGGGCCCTGAAGGCAGAGATAGTGCTGAGGCTGTCCCGGTCTGGTGGGGTGTGAAGAGACCTGAGGTGAACCATGAATATGAACATTTTAGGAGGAAAAACCAGATAGGCCCTCCAGCCTCACTGAATGGGGCCAAGGAAGAATTTCCAAAGCTCAGCTATATTGTACATTTTCATCTATTTACCAAGCCCCTCTGTACTCCTACCATGGGGCTGCTGTTCTGCAGAAATAAGATGTGGTACTGCACCATATCACCTGGACACACTCAGAATGGGACATACTCAGAATTAAGTGCTGAGAGATAACTCCATGTTTACAAATGGGGAAATTGAGGCTTGTAGTGGTAGAATGACTCACCCAAGGTTCCACTGAACATGCAGGAGGACCAGGGATTTGCCAGCCTGGGTGGCCAGCAAGAAATTGGAGCTTATATCAAAGTGTTGGGAAAAGCTGGGCACCATAGCTCACGCCCGTAATCCTAGCACTTTGGGGGGCCAAGGCAGGCAGATCACTTGAGTCCAGAAGTTGGAAACCAGCCTGGGCAACATGGTGAAACCCTGCCTCTACAAAAAAATACAAAAATTAGCCAAGCATGGTGGCATGTGCCTGTGGTCTCAGCTATTGGGAAGGCTGAAGTGGAAGGATTGCTTTGAGTCTGGGAGGTTAAGGCTGCAGTGAGCCATGATTTGTGCCACTGCACTCCAGCCTGGGTGAAACAGTAAGATCTTGTCTCAAAAAAAAAAAAAATGATGGGAAAGGTATGAACCTCGTCATGAACAGTGACCATGTGACCATGCCTAGACACCCACTGGCATCCTGAAACCAAAAGGGAGCTTCGGGTAGGAGGATGTTGGTAGACAAATGTCAGTCTTCCCAAAGGGAAAAAACACTTAGCAAATATTGATGTAGAGAAGTGAGCTCCAAAGTTGGAGAGGACTTCAAGAAAGACCAACTGATCCGACCTCCTCATTGCACAGATGGGAGGTAGAGTCCAGGGAGGGTGTGGCTAATCCAAGTGTACACAGAAAGGCAGGATTTGAACCCAGCCCCTTTACTCCCAATCCTGTGCTCTAGTTACTCTGGGCCTCATACTTACCCTAATAAAGGCTTATAAGCCACATCATCACCTGCTCCAGCAAGCCCTCCATGATTGCCATGGCTTTTGTCTCTGAACATTTGGGCCTCCTGGGAAGGGTATAAGAGAAAGAGCCTGGGCTTTGCTGTCAGTTGGACCTAGAGTCAAATCCTAGATCCAGCCCTTCTGCTGTGTAAACTGCATCACCGCCTCACTTCTCTGTCATGAGGCTGTTGTGTGGATTAAACAAATTAAGGCATCCACTGCAGGGTCTGAAGCAGAGCAGCCCCTCCCACAGACTGAGGCAGGTAATAGCCATACTAATAATGGCTGCATCCCCCAAACATCAATGCAACCACTTCACCACCAATGCCACTACTCACATCAGAGCCACCATCTTCACAGTGACCTGGGCGGCCCCTGCCTCTGCACTGCTTCTGAGCCTCTGCACATGCTGCAGGCCATCCCTCTGCCCATGACTCCTCTCTTCCCTAGCCCCAGCCAAGATGCCTCAACTCAAAGTTAATTTTGTGCAGAAGAGGTGGGATTAATCCTAACCCCTCAACCTGATGCTTCCACTTCCAGGTGCATCCAGCTTCACTTCCTCCTGCAGACTTTTAAAGTCAAATAAGACTCCTCCCTTTCCACTTCCTGTCCAACCCCTAACCCCACCTCCTTGGCCACGCCCATTTCCTGCTTCCTGTCCTTGCCCCTCCTCCCTGGGATGGAGGAATAGGAGAGAAGGAAACAGAAGCCCAAGACTTTGATATAATTAGCCATGTCCCCCGTGGGTATAAAAAAATGATCCCTTAATGTTTGGTATCTCATTTTTGAATTGAGAGATGTGGCTACCTTTTAGGAAAGCAGCTTTTCCTTTGTTACCCTATGATATGGTTTGGCTGTGTCCCCACTCAAACCTCATCTTGAATTGTAGTTCCCATAATCCCTATGTGTGGGGGGAGGGACCTGTGGGAGGGACCCGTGGGAGGTAATGGAATCATGGGGGCAGTTTACTCCATGCTATTCTCGTGATAGTAAGTTCTCATGAGATCTGATGGTTTTATAAGGGGCTTCCTCCTTCACTTTGCTCTCACACTTCTTGATGCTGCTGTGTGAAGAAGGATGTGTTTGCTTCCCCTAACGCCATGATTGTAGGTTTCCTGAGGCTTCCCCAGCCATGCAAAACTGTGAGTCAATTAAACCTCTTCTCTTTATAAATTCCCGTCTCTGGTATGTCTTTATTAGCAATGTGAGAATAAACTAATATACCCTACCATATTCTCCAGGTAATGTCCTCAGAGAAACCTCCACTGACATCATCCCCACACAAACCTCCATCTCTCAACCTCAGACCACCTTGTACTTGGTCAGGGTCCCTCCCTCTTCACATGGGGTTGTTCACCAACTATCTCCCTGCCCATCACAGTGCCTGGCTCAGAGGGCACACTCGGTCATTCATTTATGAATTGTTTCTCTGGGATATCTTTGGAATGGATTGCCACATCCAAAAAGATCAGGTTACAAAGCTGGTATAGCATATTCCCAGGAAAAAAAAAACTGGGGTATATGTTCAGAGAGTGGTTGAGAAAAGACTAGAATGTGGTTTTCAAACCTTTGTGGCTCTTTTTCTTGAAATAGTCTTGGAAGGACCCACAGGAACACCATAGGTCTCCCATGCCACCTTCGCTGAAACCACCTGGGCAGCCCTGTGTGGCTGGAGAGAGGGTGAGATCTCAAAACCCCAGACTCACTACTCTAACCCCTAAATGACTGCTTAACCTCATGGGGTCTTGGTTTCCTCGTACCTTCTTGCATGGTGGTTGAGAGGCTTAGAGAGAAACCTAAAGCACCCACCCAGGTGAGCACTAAGTAAATGCAACAGCCAAGAGGCAGACTAGATGGAATAGGACAGGAAGGGTGAGCCCCAGACAGGGAGACCCTGCCCCATCCACCACCACCTCCCTCCTCTACCTTCCTTACACCCCCACAGGCACTGTCAAGGGACAGCACTGCAAAGCCACAAACCCACAGGAAATCAAGCCCATTGTTGCCCTGACACATACCCACCTCCTCTGCAAAAGGTGACCCTGCTCATTGTGCTAGGCAGAGAACAAGAGAAGGGAAGTGGCCCAGGAGTGGCCCTGAGTCAGACTGCATGGGTCTCTTGGGGTACCACTCCTGCCCCCAGACCAAAAGCAACAGCTAAACCAAGAGCTGCCACTCAGAAGTGCCTATTCCATCCCAGGTAGTGTGCTAGGTGCACCTCATCTCAATCCATCCTCAAAGCCTCCTTGTAAAACAGGTAACAGCAGTATCCCCATTTGACAGATGAGGAAACTGAGGCTCAAAGTGGTGAAGTCACTTTCCTAAGATCCCTTGCTTGTAAATGACAGAGTCAGGACTTGAACCCAGGTCTCTCTGAATCTAAGACCAGTTCCCAGCTACCCAAAGAACTGTGTCTGTTTTGTTTTCTATCTCTAGGACCAGCATCAGGTGTGATGCTGGTCCTAGGGATAGAAAGCACCCGAGAACATTTTCAGGGATAAGCAGCAGGCTCCTCCCAGCACAACATGCCATGACCCTCTGAGAACAAAGCATACGGACAGAAAATTAAGTGCCACTGAATTAGCCCCAACACTTTCATAAAACAGCAGTTTCAGAATATCCCAGTTCATGAAATGCTTCCAATATCATCAGAAAACCACCTACTTCAATTCCCCACCAGACAAACACAAACAATTTCTGATAAAATTGCTACTCATAGCTCAGAACCCATGTAAAATGCTCATCAAACAGAAATGAGAGTTGTTTATCAACATCCAAGAAAACATAATGAAGCTTCCTTTAGAACATTCTGTGCAAGTGGAATCTTCTTTCTTATTGAGCTTTTCACTATAAAATCCTATCAGGTGCTGAACAAGAGAGAAACTTGGAGGTGGGGATGGGCAATGGGGACTGACACCTGTACTACAAAAAGAATTAAGCACCATAACAACACACACACCCCTCTCTCATCAGATAATTTACTACAATTCAACAAGAATGCACCAAGTAACATAGCTCTCACTGTGTAGCAGGAACCGTCCCAGACTCTCCAAATTACCTAGTATTCTGCAGCCCTGTGGCATAGGTATTCTTAGCACCCCCATTGTAATGTCCCAGCAGGAAGGGGTGAAGTACTTTGACTAACATGACCCACTTAGCAAGTGGGGGTAGAGGTTGTAGCAAGTAGATGTTGCAGCTAATTCAGTGACATTTAATTTTCTGTCAACATGCTTTGCTCTCAGAGAACCATAGCATGTTGTACAGGAAGGAGCCTAGCTGCTCAAGTCCCAAGCTGAGTATGAAAACCTTTGCTTTTTCAACTGCTACTTGCTGACTCTTGGCCAACTCATTGCATCATTGTGGAATCTCCCCTTTATTAACGTGCAAAGGCCCCTTAACAAGTCCCAGAAAAGGCCCAGGCATCAGGTCATTTCTGTCTTACCTCTGCTGAAATGAGTCAAGAGACTAGCAAGTAACCACACCACCCAGAACAAGATGGGGTAGTCAGTGACTTCCAAGCAAAGGGCAACTTCTTTTTGTGGTTTCTATATCCCTTCTACACCAACCACCCATGTGGCTTGATATGTTTACATGCTAAACAGGGTGTCCCTGGACAGACACCTACCAAGTACCTGCTGTGTGCACAGGCTTTATGAGACACGCTGATAGATGGAGGGCATACAGTTCACATTTGTCAGGCTTCCTCTCAAGAAAGCAGCTCCAGAAAGGGTGCAGGGGGGGTCATGCTAAGACAAGTAGGAAGAGACCAGGGGCTCAAAGAGTAACACTAATTACAGGCCTGGAGTCCACAAACCAAGATGAGCTTACTGCCGGGTTACTACCAGGTCACTACCAGCTCAGTAGAGAAGGAAGTCCTTCTCAGGTGCAGACATTTGTAGAGTCTCTCAGTATCCCAATGGCTCCCCCACACCCTTGAGGAGCTCCAAGCTAAGCAAAGGAGACACTGTAACAAGCCCAGGTGATAACTGGGAGACCAGGGGCTATGGGTGACAGCGTGGTGAAGGAAGGGACATCTGAAGTGGGCTCTGGCAGGGGTGAAATCAGGACATGCAGATGAAAGAGCAGGGGTCAAAGAAAGATCAGTCAGCATCAGGCAGGGAGAGCAGCAGCAACACAAGCTCCATTCGTTCACTCACTCATTCAACAGCATCCTAGTGCCTGTTCCATACCAGATCCTGTGCTGAGCCTAAAACAGGCATCTCACATAGCCTCTTCCCTTGCAGAGCTCCAGCCAGTGGGGAAGAAGACTGTGAAAGGCATCAGTCACACACTGTGACCATGTCTGTGACAGACAGATGTACAGAGAGGAACCCACCCTGGCCTTGGGAGGGTTGGTGATGCCCAAGGAGATGAGCCTGTGCAGACAGGAGGAGGAGGGGTCAGGGCAAGTTCAGGAAGAACAGATGATTCCATAAGGTAAGAGACAGTGTTATGGACTGAATGTATATGTCCCCCCAAACTGCTACAATGAAACCCTAACCCTTTTGGAGGGTAATTAGGTCATCAGGGTGATGCCCTCATGATGAGACTAGTGACCTTATAAGAAGGGACAGGAGACCAGGCTCAGTGGCTCACACCTGTAATCCCAGCACTTTGGGAAGCTGAGGACGGTAGATTGCTTGAGTTCAGGAGTTCAAGACCAGCCTTGGCAACATAATAAGACCTCATCACTACAAAAAATAAAAAAATCATCTGGGCATGGTTGTGCACATTTGTAGTCCCAGCTACTCAGGAGGCTGAGGTGGGAGGATCACTTCAGCCTGGGAGCTCAAGCCTGCAATGATCAGTGATTGTACCACTGCACTCCAGCCTGGATAATAAAGTAAGACCTTGTCTCAAAAAAAAAATTTTTTTTTAAAAGGAGGGTGACACAAGAAAGCTTACTTCCTCTCTCTCTCTCTCTCTCTCTCTCTCTCTCTCTCTCTCTCTCCACCATGTGAGGGCACAGGAAGAAGGCAGCCACCTGTGAACCAGGAAGAGGGGCCTCACCATGAGGCAAATTATCTGGCACTGTGATCTCAGACTTCCAGCCTCCAGGATGGTGAGAAATGAGCTTCTCTTGTTTCAGCTCCTTGGTCTATGGTATTTCTGCTATGGCAGGCAAATGGACTGAGACAGTGCGTAACAGTGGGAGCATCAGGAGATGAGGACACATATGTGACAACAAGGAGTCTGTGCTTTATCCTGGGCCAGCGGGGAGCCCCTGGAGTCTGGTGTGAGTTTCAGAAATGTATCATCCTTTCTAGACACACTGTTCCTTTTCCCAAACACTCCCCATAACTCCACAGCCATCCCGAGGAAGAAGGGAGCATATAAGACCTGGAGACACCTAGGAAGGCACAGGTCCCTCCAGGCCTGCTCACAGAGACCTGGAGGTCAGGTCAGTGCCGGCTCCCATGGCAGCCCTTCCTCCCACTCAGCTCAGCTCAGCCAGTGATGGTCCTGGAGGATCCAGGTTCCCAGGTCCCATCTTAGTAATATGAGGACTCTTGAAGGTTGAGACAGAACAAAGAGCTACACACGACACAGGCAGATGACAACACATAGTCATCTAGACACACAGAAACAGGTGCCCTGTGAAGGGGTGCTGGCTGACGTCTAAAATGGAATGGGGCCGGGCACTGTGGCTCACACCTGTAATCTCAGCACTTTGGGAGGCCAAGGCGGGCCAGATCACCTGAGGTCAGGAGTTCCAGACCAGCCTGGCCAACATGGTAAAACCCCATCCCTACTAAAAATACAAAAATTACCCAGGAGTGGTAGCACATACCTGTAATCCCAGCTACTCAGGAGGCTGAGGCACAAGAATCTCTTGAACCCAGGAGACAGAGGCTGCAGTGAGCCAAGATCATGCCATTGCACCATAGCCTGGGTGACAGAGCAAGACTCTGTCTCAAAAAATAGATTAATTAATTAATAATTTTAAAAAATAAAATGGAACAGAACCTTCAGCACTCAGGGTGCTGGGACTTGGTGTTCAAACCACCTTCCACGGAGCCCTGGTGCTCCTTGAAGATGTTCAGTTGCAGGGCAGACATCAAAGGTCTGGAGCAGCAAATGCTTGATTTCTTTTTTCTAGGTGTAATAATTTTAAACTACAAACATCACACCAACTTAAATGCGCTGCAAACCTAATATTCACCCTGATAGGCCTCACTGCAGGGACCTGGGCTGCCAGGTGAACACTTAGCTTTGTGCAGGCTTTGGGGTACAGCCTCTCCTATCATCTCCAGTGAAATACACTCTGAGAACACAAGGCAAGTCACTCCCAAAAACGGAATCACAAATGCGGTATGCAAATCGTCACGGCAGAATATTTTCACAACCACAACAAATACTCAGGATGTCACAGCTGTTCAGACTGCAACTGTCACTCCACACTTTTCGTTTGAAAGTTAAATTCATCAGAGCAACCTCACTGTCCTTGTTGACCTTATAACTAGTAAATGCAGTCAGTTTAAAGGCCTAAGATAAATGTGAGAATAAACCATCCCTTCTCTGTTTTGTATATTGCTGCAGGGTGGTTTAGCTATCAAAACTTTTGTTTTTGAAAAGACTTCATTTTGCAGATGGGAAGGCAAACCTAAAGAGAAGTGAGGATATTACACTATTCTGTGAGTATCATCCCTTCTCAGTAGGCAGAAACCAGGTGCCCAGCACACGGCAGACACTCCTGCTCCCAGGCACCACAGCCAGGAAGGGGGCAGGACTCGAACCCAGGCCTCCCCACTCCCAGCCCACTGCTGGTTTTCAGAGTCTGCTGCCTTCCCTCCTTTCCTAGAAATGACAATACAGCCCACACTCAGCTTCACAAGGAGGGAGGGTGCCAGGAGAGTGCAGTGAAAGAGCCAAGGTGCCGTCCCCTTCCTCAAGAAAATACTCAAAGCCAAGCACACCCTTCACCCTAAGCACCAGCGTGGGATGTGTGCTTACACGGATGGAAGAGCTGCTGTCTGCCCTCTAGGAAAAAAAGGTCCCCTGTGCTCACCTGCAGATTCAGCAAGAGAGCAGGAGTGATTGTGCCTATTGAAGGAAGCAACCAATTTTCAACTATTTTAGAAACGTCCAAACAGAATGCATAACTACAGGGTAAGTGGGGTGATGGTTAATACTGAGTGTCAACTTGCTTGGACTGAAGGATACAAAGTATTGATCCTGGGTGTGTCTGTGAGGGTGTTGCCAAAGGAGATGAACATTTGAGTCAGTGGACTCGGAAAGGCAGACTCACCCAAAATCTGAGTGGGCAACATCTTATCAGCTGCCAGCACAGCTAGAATAAAGCAGGCAGAAGCTGGAAAGAGAAGACTTGCTGAGTCTTCTGGCCTCCATCTTTCTCCCATACTGGATGCTTCCCGCCCTCGAACATTGGACTCCAAGTTCTTCAGCTTTTAAACTGTTGGACCCACAGCAGTGGTTTGCCAGGGGCTCTTGGGCCCTGGGCCACTGACCGACGGCTGCACTGTCAGCTTCCCCACTTTTGATGTTTTGGGACTCGGACTGGCTTTCTTGCTCTTCAGCTTGCAGACGGCCTATTGTGGGACTTCACCTTCTGATATTCTCCTAATATACTTCCTTTCATATATATATATATATATATATATATATATATATATATATATATTCTATATACGTATCCTATTAGTTCTGTCCCATTAGAGAATGCTGACTAATACAAGTGGGAACTAGTCCTGTCTGCCCGAGAATGTATCGGAATTGCTCCGAGGGCTCTTTAAAAGCCAGACCCCAGCTGCAGAGTCCCAGGAGATCAGGGTGGGGCCAGAGGACATGTGGTTCTGAGCTGCTCCCAGGTGAGGCTGCTGCTGGTCTGAGACCTCATTTTGAGAACCACATCTCTGATCTGTTCATTACAAACCCTCCTGATAAGGCTCATTAAGGTGTTCCAGGCAATACCTTTAACAGCCCACAGCCAAGTTTTCTATCTAAACTATTAAAATTACATTGAGAAAATATTTATAGACTACAATTAAATATGGGACTGGTTCAGACTGGACATTTTTTTTAATTACCTCAGTGCAGGGGTCATTTCCCAATTGTGCTGGACAATAAGAGGGAGAAAAGGGGCACTCCATTCAGTAACGGAGATAAAAGTGGACACAGCCAGACACCCAACACAGTGGCTGGTTGGGGCCACAGGAAGGAGAACAAACAAAGTGTGGTGAGAATTACACAAGTCCCAAGCAGGGAAAGCTCCCAGCTGAGGTGGGGGGAATGGAGGAACAGCAGACAAGGCTTTCTGGAGCTGGCCAGGGGCAGGTCGACAGATGGGCAGGATGCAGACTGGGAGGCACAGCAGGGTGGGGAAGTCCGAGGAACAGGCATTCCAGGAAAGTGGGATGGTGAGCAAAAGCATGGCGGTTGGAAAAGGAGGTAGAGAGAGTCAGGGAAGTAGCCAAGTAGTCAGTTAGGAAAGGGAAGCAAAGGGGCAAGCAGGAGTGATGGAGGATGAGAGAGGAAGGGAAAAGTGGGGGCCTCTGGTGTCTGACTGGCAAGAACTGAACATCAGCTACAGGCCAGGCACTGCTTGACGCTACTGACTTCTAACTTCATTGCATTGTAGTCACAGAACATGCTTTGGTTTTTAGTTTCTTGTTTTCTTTCCTTTTAATTTTACTGAGGCTGTATTAGGACCTAGCATATGGTCTATCCTGGAAAACGATTCATGGGCACTAAAGAAGAATATTTATTCTCAGGCCGTTGGTCAAGTATTCTACAGGGTTCTGTTAGGTCTAATGGTGGACAGTATTGTTCAAGTTCCCTGCTTCCCTGTTGATCCCTGTAGAGTTGTTCTACCCATTATTGAAAGTGGGTGTTGACATATCCATTTTAATTTATTAATATTATTGTTAAATTATCTATTTCACCCTTCATTTCTGTCATATTTTTTGTTTGTTTGCTGGTTTGAGACAATCGCTCACTCCGTTGTCCAAGCTGGAGTGCAGTGGTGCAATCACAGCTCACTGCAGCCTCAACCTCCCCAGGTTCAGGTGATCCTTTGACCTTAGCCTCCTAAGTAGCTGGGACTACGGGCACACAACACCATGCCTGGCTAATTTTGTATTGTTTTGTAGAGACAGAGTTTCATCATGTTGCCAGGCTGGTCTCAAACTCCTGAGCTCAAGCAATCTGCCCGCCTCAGCCTCCCAAAATGCTGGGATTTCAGGCATGAGCCACTACACCCAGCCCATTTCTGTCAGTTTTTGCTTCATATATTTTGGTGTTCTGTTGTTACGTGCAAACACCTAATGAATATAATTGTTTATAACTGTTACATATTCCTGATGTATTTAACTTCTTTTCATTATAAAATGTTGCTCTTTATCTCTTGTAACTTTTTTTGTTTTAAACTCATTTTGTCTAATATCAGTATAGCCCCTTAGCTTTCTTATGGTTGCTATTTGCATGCTATATCTTTTCTTATCCTTTCACTTTCAATCTATTTGTATCCTTGAATCTAAAGTGTGTCTCCTACAGATAGTGCTATGATCTGAATGTTTACATCCCCCCAGAATTCATGTATTTCTAGTCATCAGTATAATAGCATTAGGAGGTGAGGTGTTTGGCAAGTGATTAAGTCACGAGGGTGAGTCCTCATCAATGAGATCAGTGCCCTTGTAAAAAAACAACCCTAGGCAACTATCTCACCCTTTCTACCATGTGAAAACACAGCAAAAGACTGCTATCTATGGGGAGGCAGGCCCTCACCAGACACTGACTCTGCCGGTGCCTTCATCTTGGACTTCCCAGCCTCCAGAACTGTAAGAAACGAATTTCTATTGTTTATAAGCTACCCAGTCTAAGGTGTTTTGTTATAGCAGCCTGAAAGGGCTAAGACAGCATATATTTGGATCATATATTTTATCCCTGACAACATCTACCTTTTGATTGGCTTAATTAACTCGTTCATCTTTAATAGTATTGACACAGTTGGACTTATGTCTTCCATTTTACTTTTTGTTTTCAATATGCCTCATGTCTTTTTTATCCTTTATTCTTCCATCACTGCCTTCTTTTGTATTACATGAATCAGGCGCCATGTTTGCCATATAAGTCAGGAGCAACGACTTCAAAGAGGTATTTCTTTTAAATTTAGAGAGCAAAATTGCCTGTCTGACCATTTTAAATTTCTTAAATGGCTACTTTTCAAATCTGTCATGATTTTTTTTCTTTTTGGTTCCAGTAAATGAGAGCCAACCAATTATTTATCCAATAGTCTCTGAACAACATCTGCAAAAATGTCCACTACCAGCTTCCTAGGTTGGAAGAGTGGAAGTCTACAGCTTGACCTTTTTACAAGAAGGCAGAATGGGGTCATTGTATTTTGGAGATCCCCTTTGTGACATGTGGTGACTGGAAGTGTAGAGACAGCTCAGTGCTTCAGACTAAGTTGGGAAGGGATGGTCAGGATTCATAACAGAGTCCACGATGTGGATGTTTTCAAATGCTGTGGCATTGTTCTTATGGACACCTCTGCTCAGGAGGCTCTGAAAAGCAGAGGTCCTTTCTGCACTTGCCACAATAGACAGATAAGACACCACCCCAAACCATTCAGCCCACATCCCTGCCTAAGAGTGACCTAATGCACCCCAAACCTCCTTGCCACTTGACCTCTTAGCATACCCCCAAAGCCCTCTGCTCACTAACAATGATGAAGGGAAGCTACAACCCAGGAGCAAATGAATTGTGAAATTCCAAATGAACAACAACTTATTAATTTGGGGCACCTGAGGTTTGGGGCACCAGCACCCGTCCCCGATCTTCTGGCTAGAGTAATTCTAATATGTAATTTCTAATATCCTATCCAGCTATAAGACTTGTTTGTGTCTTTGGTCTGAAGTGTCTTGCATTTGTTTTTAGCCATCCCTATTGAAAAATCAGGGGCTCTGCAATGCACAGGCCCTCAAAGACTCGGTTCATCCTGGGTGCCTGTGGTATTTCCTGGGAGAGATAGATTATGTCAGGAAAGCACCCATCTGCCCAGTGGTTTAAATAGATTAGGCACAATGTGGGGGCATCCAGGCCCTTTTTCAAAATAAGATATCTGGTTGGCAAAAAGAACCTCGTCAAGCCCTGAGCCTGGAAGGCTCCAAGACTTACTGCAGAAACCCAATTACCGCTGGGCATAATGAGCTCACTCACCCAGCGCCCTGGCCCCACAAAGCAGTCCTGCCAACATCCAGAAAGAAGGTTTGTCTTCCAAAGTGCATTCGGAGGGTATGGATTGTGAGACAGAGAAAAACCAGGCTAATGGAATAAGAAATGTGACCTTCCGGGAACACAGGAACGCGGTTTGTTTCTGAAGAACAGCATTCTAACATTTTTCTGCTGCCTTAAACTAAAAGCAGTTTGCACTGTAAGGTAGCGAAATCCCAGTCTGAGGAGGGAAAGGGAAACTGAGTTTTACAGAACCTTCGCAAATGTCATCTCTGGACTGATACAACAATCTGGGGTGTTCCCACTCCAAGCATTATGGTATCTGAGGCTCAGACAATTGACTGTCACTAGAGGTGTCTTCTGCAGAGAACAGAGTGATGTTTTGTAAGCACAGGCCAGACCTGATGGCAAGTAACAGCGAGAATATACTGTGCTCCTGCTAAGGTCCCTCCCAACGCTGACATTATGGGAATCTCAGACTAAAAGCCAAAAATCTATGAACCAGCTACTGTGCACCTTGCCCTGGCCAGGCTCTGAGAGTCCCAGTGTGAACTGGAAGGTATTCCTACCCTCAGAGAGCCCTCTGTCTAGCAGGGGAGTCAGACAAGTCACTGGCAGCTGCAATACACACCAGCCAAGGCAGAGGGTGGCATGGGGCACTGAGAGCCCTGGGATTATGCCTGGCCCAGCCTGGGGATGGAGTTTTCTGGAGGAAGGCACATGATGGATCTTAAGCACAAATGGATGGGGCAGAGGGAGGTGAACAGGCAGACCTGTCAAAGGGAACAGCATGTGCAAAGGCCTGGCTCGGTCGAGAGCAACTGGGGACAGGGTTGCTGGACGCAGGCTCTGCTGCAGACATGGCAGGAGAGGGAGACAGGGTAGGCCACGCCACACTGGAAAATCAGAGGAGAAAGGAAGGCCCATTAGTCCATTCTCCTGCCCCTGGTCCTATCTTAATCCAGCCCCAATGACTCCATTCACTCAATCCTCATTTGTAGAGTAAGTAAGTGGGTATCTCTGAGGCCCAAGAAGGATGGAGGGAGCGGCACCTGAGGAGCAGTGCTCAGGAGAGGGCTCTGGTTCAGGGGGGAAATGATGGGAACTGAATTGGGAGCAGGCCACGGGGGGCTGGAATGCCAGGCTAAATTTACAACATGATGTTATGGGCTGCATATAGATCATGAGATGGTTACTATAGTGAAGCAGATTAACATATCTCTATCTAACATAGTTACACATTTTTTGTGGCAAGAGCAGCTAAAATCTACTTCAACAAAAATCCCCAATAAATGCAATTGTGTCAACAAAGTCACCGTGTTGCACTTTTCCTCGCTAGACTTGCTCATCCTACACTCTTCGCATAGGTGAACAGCACCCTTAGGAGTAGCCAGAGCTAGGCTGAACCCACCACTGCCATTTCTACCTGTGAAAGCTCAGATAAGTCATTCGTTCCCCAGCAAGGAGGTGGTGGATGTCCAAGGAGAGGGCTGGGGAGAAAGGTCTGCTGCCATCCTCCACTATCACCTAGGGCTATTCCTGATTATTTGTGGCCACACCCGGCCTCCCACCCCCAACCCCAGCAGGTGGCACAATGCCAGGCAGCAGGTGTGCACAAGGGAAATGAGGATGACAGTGTTAGCCAACCCCTGCACATCTCAGGACAAAGTTATCCCCAGGCATCTCTCCACGTGGAGCAAGCACACACACCCAGTGACAGGAACAGGGTGATACCCCAGGACACCAGAGCTCCCAGGGTGATGTGACATGTCTCCCTCGTGGCTCCTGGCTGGGTCGGGAACTCAGCTCTTAGCCCTCTCCTGGGCCTGACAGAAAGCAGCGGAGATGAGGTCCAGAGCAGAGGGGGTGCATCTAACAAGAGGCCAGGCAGCCTACCCCACATCCTGAGAATCAACCGCCCTCAGCAATCAGAGCCGGTGTGGGGCAGTTCCGGGATGGGGATACACAGCAGCTTCGCCCACACTGTGGGATGCAGGGACTGCAGAAAATGAACATGAGGTTGCAACTCTTAAATCTTGGTGCAATGCATATTGCAAAAGCCTGACACAGGCTAGAGCCACTGAGCAGCAGAGAGGCAATAGAGTGGCCTGACACTCCTGGGCCAGGCCAACGTCAGGGGCTTGGCTGCCAGTGAGTGAGAGCCTACCACGCTTCAGGCTCCAGAGAGCTCCACCCCTGCGCTCCTCACCAGGCCTTCCCAAGGGCTCACAGCCAGAGACACAGCTCCCACCACCAGTGTGACTGTCCACTGCATCTCCCTCCTGATGCCCTCCAGAGAACTCATCACAGGCTTAGTGCTGGGGTCAGCCTCTGTATTTCAACTGTGGAGGATGTGGGTCTCCCCTTCCCCAGAACGTCAGCTGCTGTGGGCAGAGACCTTGCCACCCCTTGTCCTCAGGGGGCCCCAGATCCTAGCAGGGCACAAAGTGGCCCTCAAAGGTGCATCGTCATTGTTTGTCATCAGGCTGAACTTCTTGTTTACAGAGGAGGAAACTGAAGCACAAAAACTATTTCATCAACCTGCCTGAGGTCACGTCACAGACCTCATAGAAGGCAGAGCTGGGGGTAAGCCCCACAGGCCTGAGTCTGGACCCTGCCCTGTGGCGCTTACAGCTGCAGTAGCAAGGCCCAGAGGAATACAACGTGCATGCCACATGTAATTTCACATTTTTAGTACCCACATTTTAGAAAGTAAAAAGAAGGTGAAATTAATAATACATTTCATTTAGCCCAATATATACAAAATAGCATCATTTCAAAGTGCAATTCATGTTAAAATTATTACTAAGATTATTTACATTCTGTTTTTTTCATGTTTTCAAGCCCAGGGGTGTTTTTTCATTTTTGTTTTGTTTTGTTTTTTGTTTTTGTTTTGTTTTGAGATGGAGTTTTGCTCATCACCCAGGCTGGAGCACAATGGCAGGATCTCAGCTCACTACAGCCTCCACCTCCTGGGTTCAAGCAATTCTCCTGCCTCAGCCTCCCGAGTAGCTGGGATTATAGGCACCCAACACCACACCCAGCTAATTTTTGTATATTTAGTAGAGACGGGGTTTTGACATGCTGGCCAGGCTGGTCTCGAACTCCTGACCTCAGGTGATCTACCCGCCTCAGCCTCCCAAAGTGCTGGGATTACAGGCATGAGCCTCTGCACCCAGCCAGGGTGTATCTTGCACTCAAGTCCATCTCAATTCACAGGAGCCACACCGCAGTGCTCAATAGCCCCTACCGGCAGTTGGCTACTGGAATGGGACAGCTTGGCTCCAGGAGGTCCCCTGGTGGTGTCAGGACAAGCGTATGAGTCACCTGGCATTAGGAAACTCATTCACAATCATGATGACCATGACTTCCACAAGTAACACCAGCAGCAGCGCCGGCTGACAAACACCCACTGCGCGCAGACACCACTGAGCCTATTCTGGTTTTGGTCAGCATCCAAAACCAACCCCAAGAGATAGGGACAGTCTCTTTATTTCACAAAAGAAGGAAGTAAAGCTCAGAAAGATGAAGGAACGAGCACTCAATCACAGAACTAGCAGGGTGGAGTTTGGAAATTAAGTCAATAGCAGTGATTACTTATTGAACACCTGCTCTGTGCCAATGCCTGGGGCTGACAGAGGCAAGAAAACCCCACAGGCAGGGTTCCTGCCCTCATAGTGCTTGATTCTAGCTGCTGGGGAGGGGGAATGAGAATAAAATCATTTCAGATCATGATGATTCTCAAAAGCAAACAGGGTACCGATGGGGACCGGGGGCACAGCCACTATCTGGGACAGTCAGAGAAGACCTCCACTAAGAGGAGACATTTAGGCTGAGACACTGTGATGGTTAATGTTGAGTGTCAACTTGATTGGATTGAAGGAGGCAAAGTATTGATCCTGAGTGTGTCTGTGAGGGTGTTGCCCAAGGAGATGAACATTTGAGTCAGTGGGCTGGGAGAGGCAGACACACCCTCAGTCTGGGTGGGTACCATCTCATCAGCTGCCAGCATGGCTAGAATAAAGCAGGCAGGGGAAGACGGAAGAGCAGACTCGCTGAGTCTTCCGGCCTCCATCTTTCTCCCATGCTGATGGCTTCCTGCCCTCGAACATCGGACTCCAAGTTCCTCAGCTTTTGGACTCTGGGACCTACACCAGCGGTTTGCCAGGGGCTCTCGGGCCTTCGGCCACAAGCTGAAGACTGTGCTGTTGGCTTCCGTACTTTTGAGGTTTTGGGACTCAGACTGGTCCACCACTGGTTTCCTTTGTCCTCAACTTGGAGACGCTCTATCGTGGGACTTTACCTGTGATTGGGGAGTCAATTCTCCTTAATAAACTCCCTTTCACAGACACATATATCCGATTAGTTCTGTCCCTCTAGAGAACCCTGACTAATACAGACAGGAGGGATGAAAAGAAGCCAGACTGGGACAAGGCAGGGGATGAACATTCCAGGCAGCAAGCAGCTCACACAAGTGCTCTGAGCAAGAAGAATCCAGGATGTTCCAGCAGCTGACAGAAAGGCGGCCAGGGATCCCTGCACTGTGCCAGCTGCCTCTCTGGGGCACTCAGCTGGCTCCTGCTTCGTCCCTCCTGCCTCGGGCGCTCCCATGCTCTTGCTTGGAAAATGAGGAGCCGACAAACCATTCTGCGGGTTTCAAGGACAAGTCAAGGCTGGGAACCCCCAGCACAGGGCTGATCATGAGGGGCTGAACTGACGTATTAGTGAGCAGGGAGGAGAGACAGGAAGAGCCTGCAGAACAGGACCTGGGCAGCCAAAGCCCTGGGAAGAAACTGTTAACACCCTGAGCACTGCTTCCAACACCAGCCACAAAAGTGAGAACAACTCAAATGTCCATCCACAAATGGATAACTGTGTTACATACAGACCATGGAATACTATTCAGCCATAAAAAGGAAGGAAGCACTGACGCTTGCTACAACATGGGTGAACCTTGAAAATATCAGGCTAAGTGAAAGAAGCCAGACACAAAAAGCCACATATAATCTGGTTCTAAGTGTGTGAAATACCCAGAATAGACAAATCCAAGGAGACTGAGGGCAGATGGATGGGTACCGGGGTGGGGGAGAGGGGAATTGAGGAGTGACTGCCTGTGGGCACAGGGTTTTCTTCGGGAGTGAGGAAAATGTTTTGTAACTAGATAGAGGTGATAGTTGCACAACACTGTGAATGTCCTAAATGCCACTGAATTATATAATTTAAAATGTAAGTGAATTTCACCTCAATTTTTTTTAAGAAAAAGAACGGGAAAAAGAATTGCTTCAATGGAAGACACAGGTTATGATCTCATTCAATACAATCCCATGTTGGAACACGCAGAGACGGGTGACCAGTCACCAGATGCAACAGGGTAGAGCAGAAGACAGGACACAGAAGCCCCAAGGGTAAAAAGAAGCAGAAAGCTACTTACCAGCTCACTCCTTGCCTCCACTGTCAAGTCCTCACAGTTCTCACCACCCCCTCCAGTCCTGAGGAGGGAGCAGGGGCCGGTCCAGGCTCCTGACTCAAAATGCAGCCAAGGGAGAAGTACAGGGGCCAGCACACTGAGCCAACACTTCCCTCTGACCTAGCAGGCACAAGGGTATTTCTACCACAATGAACACCCGCTGGCAATCCCTGGCTGGTGCACACAGAACCCCTTTCATTCCTTAAAGTAGCCCTTCAGCCACTCTAAGCCACGGGGGAGACAGGAGAGCAGGCGGCCTGTTCCCAGGTCCTCCCAGGCCAGTTGGAAGTTTTAGGATGTGCAGTGGGTCCTGAGGATGCTTGCAGGGTCTGGAAAGGATAAAGGGGCCACCTCAGACCACACAGAGAGGAATGGGCTGACCTAACAGAAGTGGGTGGTGGTACCCAATGAAGGGACCAGGCATGGCAGCTGCTGTCCACTGGATGATGCTAGACTAGCCCTTTCACCTCCGTTCTCTGTTCTCATCCTCACAACTGAGGGATGTGCAGGGACCAGGTTGGGGTGATCCCCATTTCCCAAATGAGGAACCTGAGTTGCAGAGGGTTCAGGAGGCTGCAGACAATGGCACAAGATTAGGTGGTAAATGGCAGAGCTGGTGCTCAAACCCAAGGCTGATGTCAAAGCCTTCTCTGCTAAATTATGATGCCACTATCATTTGTTTTATTCCACAAAACTCCCCCAAGACAGCACAGGGCATCAGTGAAGAATGTGGGCTGCAGGTAAGGATGATAGAGAGTTCTAGAGGTGAACGGTGGTGCTGGCTGCTCAACAATGTGGATGTACTTCATGCCACTGAACTGCATACTTAGAAGTGGTTAATATGGCCGGCGCGGTGGCCCATGCCTGTAATCCCAGCTCTTTAGGAGGCCAAGGCAGGCGGTCACCTGAGGTCAGGGGTTCGAGACCAGCCTGACCAACATGGAGAAACCCCATGTCTACTAAAAATACAAAAGCAGTCAGATGTGGTGGCACATGCCTGTAATCCAACTACTCGGGAGGCTGAGGCAGGAGAATCGCTTGAACCCGGGAGGCAGGGGTTGTGGTGAGCTGAGATCGCGCCATTGCACTTCAGACTGGGCAACAAGAGCAAAATTCCGTCTCAAAAAAAAAAAAGGTTAATATATTAACCATGATTAAATATTTTGATATATTTAATATAGTAACCATGATAAAAAAATATTTTGAAAAATGATCAGGTGCTAGGCCATCAAGGAATTGTCAATAGATTTTTGAAAATAGATGTCACACATACCACATTCTCTGAACGTGGTAAAATTAAATTAGAAGCTAATATAGATATAAATCTCCATGCCCCTGTCCCCTCCCCCCAAAAAAGAATGTGGGCTTCTTGGCTTCAAATCCCTACTCTGGAACATACTGGCTTTGTGATCCCTGGTGAGCTTCACAGCATCTCTGTGCCCCTCTATAATATAGAAATGCAGGTGCATGCATCCCTCTGGGACTGAATGGATTCAGTCAGACCAGGAACAGCACAGACCAGCGGGAGGCAAACTTCTCCTGGAAAAGGCCAGGAAGTAAATGTGTTTGGCTTCATAGATGTCTCCAGCTGCTCAGTTCTGCCAGTCTGGCACAAATGCAGCCACAGACCAAACATACACAAATGGGCGTGGCTGTGTTCTAATAAAATTTTATTTACAAAAGCCCCTGGCATAGATCCTGGCACTTGCTAAGTGCCATTCACACATGTCAACTGTTATAATGACGAAAAATGGCATTTCTGTCAATTCACCTCTGCAGACTTATGAAAGGCATAATTCTTCTTGCTGCAGTTCTGAAAACCAATACTAACATCAAAGGCAGGAGGAAGGACCCCTGGAGCTGCCCCTCCCACACTCGCCTATGCTTTCACCCCAGGCCTTCTCCTCTACTTTCCAGTATGAGGTTAGTGCAAAAGTAATGGCAAAAACCGTGAGTATTTTTGTACCAACCTAATAATTACCTCTGTGGACATTCCTTGCAAGCACTTCTGCTTCCTGCCTTCTACAGGAGGAGCTCCTAACCCAGCCCTTCACAGCATGAGGCCCCCAGAGCTCCTTCCCTGTCCCTGCCCCTCCCTGCTGACCACAGCCCCTGCACTGTCCACCTGGCCTCAGAAAAGCATGAGCAAAGAAAATACTTTCTGTAGACATCCAGGGCCAGAGTCAGGATGCTGTGGTCCCACCAGTGGCCAGCCCTGGGGTCACTGTCTGAGCTTCCGCTTACAGCAACACCAATGGCCACTACAGACATGGCAGTGACGTGCCGCCATTGAAAGCACTGAGAAGGGGCCAGGCGAGGTGTCTCACGCCTAAAATTCCGGCACTTTGGGAGGCTGAGCCGGGCAAATCACCTGAGATCAGGAGTTAGAAACCAGCCTGGTCAACATGGTAAAACCCTGGCTCCACTAAAAATACAAAAAAATTAGCTGGGCGTGGTGGTGGATGCCTGTCATCCCAGCTAGCTGGGAGGCTGAAGCAGGAGAATTGCTTGAACACGGGAGGTGGAGGTTGCAGTGAGCCGAGATCATGCCATTGTGCTCCAGCCTGGGCAACAAAAAAGAAACTCTGTCTCAAAGAAAAAAAAAAAGCACCGAGAAGGCTTTCTGATTTATTTCTCATGCCAGCCCTGTTGGAAGGTCATTTTTCCATTCCAGAGGTCAGTGTGCTCCGTGGGGCGACACCTGAGGTCTGAAGTCAGGGAGCCCCACTGCTGAGTCCCCCAGTGTCCCGAGACTCGACTCCCTGTCCAGTGTTCACGTAGGCCTCACCCTGTGTGGTGCCATGCAGCTAAGATGAGGTAACCTGAGGCAGCAGTGGGAGATTAAGTGATGACATTTCCTTATGTGGCTCTTTTTCCCCTTATCCAGAAAAAGGAAGTGAACACAGAGGCACAGTGTGACTTGCCCAATGTCACACTGTCAGTAGGGTGGGAGCAGGTCCTCAACACAGTTCCACTGACCTAAGCTTGTCCCTCATATCACTCAGCCCCCCACAACAGAGGCCACTGCTCTGATCATTAGTTTCATTGTTAGCTAAAGAAGGACCCCAAATACGGGCATGGAAGTTTGCTCCAAGCCAAAGCTAAAGGAATAAATATTCTCATGGCTTCTTCACCATCATCACCCCTCATAAAGGTGCTACGTTTGCCCAGGGGCCACATCTCTGATCCCCACACCAACCTAGCCAAAGAGATAGCACTTCCACCTTTTATACAGGAAACGGAGGCTCAGAGAGGTTAATCCTCTTGCCCAAGATCATGCCATGATGAGGGATAAAGTACAGGTGAGTCCAACTTCAGAAGCCCTCCAGGTCGATCCCACTGCCATTGTGGGGAGAGGAGTGACCCAGGAGAACTGGGGAACACTGCGGTCATCCTCAGTCCCCCCAAGGGAGGCCCCCATTTAGTTAGAAAGCCCAGCCAGGAGGCACTTGCCCAATCACAGTTAAGTGAGGTGGGGCTGGAATGGGAACCCTGGCAGTCTGGCTCAGAGCCCTAAGAGAGGCAAGGTCCACCCCTGAGGAGTTCAACAGAGCCATAGCCTGCAGTGGCCATCGCTGCTGGCTTATGCATTAGAAATTGTTCCCTCTGCCACTTGTCCCACAGCCCAATCCACCCTTACACACCAAGAGAGTGGGGCCACGGTCCTGCCACTTCCTCGTGCAGCCTTCCTGGCCAGGCCAAGGGGAGCCTGTCCCCCCTCTCCCTGCACAAGGCCCTTTGACAGCATAGGCAGTGTCCGTGTAGTCAACTCTCCAGGACAACAGAGCCCCCACCAAAGTGGGCCCACCTCTCAGGCCACCTCCCTGTGTCCCATGTCCCCAGTCTCTAGTGGGCAAGATCCGCTTAAGGAAAAACTACACAAATAATCGCACCATATGTGTATAAAAAGTTCTGAGAGATCCACACAATCTTTACAGCAGAGTCTGGGAAAACCACGGTGATGGAACCTGAGAGCTGGGCTTTATCATGAATCGTTCTCCAGATACACAAGGGAGGGGACATTTTTTTAGAGGAAAAAAAAGCACATGGGGAAAAAACCCAAGTGTGAAAACATGACTACACAACACAGAGGCAGCAGGTATGGCTGAGGCATCCTGGCGGGGAGAGGGGAGAGATGGGCCAGGGAAGCCAGAATCTGAGGAACTCGTGAGGTCGTCGGAGTGGTGGGAGCCATGGGTGGTTTGTGAAGGAGGAAAATGTCAATCATCTCATTCATTGGGTCCACACTGTGATCCTTTGGGGGCTGCTTACTGTAAAAAGACTCCAGGTAAGAATTACCCCAGACTCTGAAGCGGAGAAGTTCAGCGTTCAGCATTACAGACCCGTACACAACAACAAAAATCTTGCAACAAGCCACAAGCCTCCGCCACAACATCAGTCTCTGCAGAGCCCACAGGTCTTGAGGTGGGTGGCAATGCCCTGCTAGGAAAGGATCCTAACACCCCACCTCCCCACTCCATCTGCGAATGCGTCCCTCCTTCTTGCCCATCTCAGCTAGTGGAGCCAACTCCCACCAGCCCAGGAAGCCAGAAGAAGGGCCAACTCCTCCCATGACCTCGCCCTCCACACCAGCGGGTTGCTCTGACTTACAGGGAATGGCCCCTCTATGCCCAACGTTTGCTGTGGGTGGAGCCCTGGGAGAGGGGCTGAGGCTGTCGCTGCCCTCTCCACCTCCTCCTCTGCTCTGAGAGGCAGAGGCCTTCAGATGGTAACAGTATCCTGGGACAGCTCCACCGCCCAGGCAAGCTCAGGAGGGGCAGGGCTATCTCCCTGACCTTGGTCTACAAGGAGCTGTCCAGATGCAAGGAAGGGCGTTCCGGGAGAGAGCACAGCGCGGGCAAAGGCCAAGGACAGTGTGCCTTCGAGTGTGTACAGATGGGGCGGGCGGCGGAGGAGGGCTGCCGGTTAGATACAGTATCGCTGGAGCCCAGAGAGCCGGGCAGAGGCTGGCGGAGAGCCGAGGCTGGCCCAGCCTTCAGGAGACAGGCGGGCTGGGGTGTGTGGGGAGCGGGGTGCTTCTAAGGCAAAAAGAAGCGCCAGCCTCGTAAGCAGCCTCCATCGGGGCTGCCAAGGCCGGATCCTCCGGAACGCACAGCAGTGAGGATGGAGCAATGGACCGAGGGGCTGGGGGCGAGGCCGCCGCGCACTGATGGACGCAGGTCAGCGAGGCCGCTAGCCCCGACGCAGGGCGCTGGGCAAGGTGTTTGGCACTACGGGAGTCAATCCTTGCGCGCCATCTCCCGAGGCCAGTGCGCCCAGGGCGCGCCGGCCTGGCAGGAGGGTGGGTGCCAGCCTTTCTTCCCATCTTTCCAGCCTCCTCCCCGGCGCCCACGTGGGCGGAGCAGCGCGAGGGTGTGCGTGGCAGGGGTCGCGGCGGCGTGTGCCGTGCGTGGGGTGGGGTGCGGGCTGGGCGGCCTCGCCCTCGGGCCCCCTGCTGCCGGGGCGCGGTCCCCAGCTCCATGTTCTTTGCCACCTGGGCGGGGATCTGGGGGACAGCGACCTACCCTGTGGAAGACACAGAGGGGACCGGCCGGCCACGCCCCCCGCGCCACTCCCGCAGGCATTGGGTGGGTCCCCCCTCCCGCTCCTTGGCTTGAGGGCGGAATCCGGAGAGGAGTGGAAATAGGGGTGGCGTGAAGGAGACACGGGGGCTGGGGGCGGGGCCGGGTGGGGGTGTTGGGGGAAGCGACGCAGCGGCTGGGAGATTTTGCAGGAGGGCTCTGAAGAGGAGTGGGGGATGGGTACGGAAGGGCGGGGGACCACTGAGGTGGGATGCGAGACGGGAAGGGGATCCGGAGGGGGCACGACGGCCGGAGGAGAGGGAGGTGGGCGATGGGGCGGGGCGGCACCGGTCGCCGCGTCCCTCGCCGCCGGGTCCGCCCCTCAGTCGCGGGGTCCACGGTTCCCTCTGGCAGGCGCGCGCCTCCCGCCCCCCGGCGCACCTGTACCCACCTGCTCGGCGCTCAGGCCCGAGCCGGGCAGCAGCAGCGGGCGTAGCGAGCGCAGCCCCGCGCCGCATCCTCCGGCCGCCCCCTCCCGGCTGCGAGCTTACGCCGCTGTCGCCGCCGCCACCGCCTTAAAAAGGACAAAACGGAACAGAAGATGAATGCATGCACAAAAAAATCGTAAAAAGCAATTGAGGAGGATGGCAGTCGCGCGCGCGGCTCGGCGAGGCGGGAGTCGAGAGGCCGCGGCGCTGGTGGCCGCGCTCGGGGCAGGCAGCCGGCGCGTGCCGCACGAGGGTGGCTGCGGCTCCCTCAGCAGCCGGCGCCCGGCTCCGGCACGGCCCCGCCCATCCCCGGGGAGCCCCTCTGATTGGTCTGTCTTCCCGCCAGTCAGCCAGGAGGGCGCGGCGCCGCCCCGCCCCGCCCCCGCCCCGGGCCGACGCCGGGAGCGCTTTGCCGCCGCGGGAGGGGGCGCGGAGCCGCTGGAGCGTGCGCACTGGGCCTGCGGCCGGCCGGGGCAAAACTGGGGTCACCACGCTGAGGGCCTCCAGCCGCGCCTGGCACCCGGGGGTGAGTCGGAGTGAGAGTCACCCGGGGGTGACTCTCGCTGAGTCGGAGCGGCCCCAGGCAGAGGTTTTCAGGCTCTGGTCAAGACTCGGGCCCCGGGAAGCTGTCCCTGCCCTCGGGGGCTCGCGCCGAGAGTGCGGCTGGCAGGTAATGCGGGGCAGGGGTCGTCCTGGCCGTCAGTGGTCAGGAAGACGCAGCGACCCTGGAGACCCATGCCCCCTCTGTACGGATGAGAGGTCTGAAGGTCAGAGGTTAAACTGCACGCCAGAGGCGGCAGAGCCAGCGAAGGGCAGAGCCAGGTGGATGCCAGCCTAGGGAGCCTCCCTCTTCAGCCCAGGCTGCCCCCAGCAAAGCCACATCACCAGGTCATTGCCAAATGAACGATGTGCTGTCGAGCTGAGATTCGGGAGGAGCAGGATTCAGCTGGGCAAACGTTCATTCAGCGTCATTCCACAAATATTTATTGAGCACCTACTGTGTGCCAGGTAGTCACTAAGATGTGGGGACACCACCGTGAACAGCAGAGAGGAAGCAGCTGCCCACCAGAGCTTACTTTCTAGCAAGGGAAAGGTAGGAAGAGCACCCACCAAAGGGAGAAGCATGGAGGGAACGGGGCATATATAAGATTCTGATAAAAGTGTCTGGGCCACAGAATGGCGAGAGGGAGAGTGTGGAAGATGGGGGCCGGGGACAGCGCTTGCAAGGTCTTATAGGCCATGGGAGAGTTTGGAGACTGTCTCACCTGGAAGGTGGTCCGTGGGACCATTGTCAGATTGATATTTTTTAAAGTCTGCAGTCAGGATAAGCTACGTTAGCCACAGTAACAACCAAACCTCCCCCGTGCTGATACAGTGGAGTATCAGCACATCAGAGTGGTCTGGGTGCAGAAATGGCAGGACTTGCTCTTGGCGTGGATGTGGGCAGGAGGGAGGGAGGGACAATCAGGGACAATGCCCAAGTATTATGTGATAAATTGTGTTTCTCCCCCCCAAAAAAAGAAAAAAAACTCATATGTTGAAGTGATGTGCTCACTCTCAGGACGTCAGAACGTGACCTTACTTGGAAACAGGTTCACTGTAGATATAATTAGCTGAGATGAGGTCACACTAGAGTAGGTTGGTTCTCTAATCCAGTCTGCCTTCTATCCTTATAAAAGGGGGAATTTGGATACAGAGACACAAGCAAAGGGAGCTTGCCATGTGAACATGAAGGTAGAGGTCAGGTGGAGGCATCAGCTAGCCAAGGAATGCCAAAGATGGGAGCAAAACCCTAGGAGCCAGGAGAGGGGCCTGGAACAGATCCTTCCCCAGAACTTCATAGGGGGTGTGGACTAGGTGACCCCTGATCTCAGACTTCTAGCTTGCAAAAGGGAGACCGTGCATTTCTGTTGTTTAAAAAGCCCAGCTGGTGGTACTTTGATACATGTGTATAGGTTAAGGGTTATGTCTGGCTGTGAGTAATCAGGGTCACAACTAGACAGTGGCTTAAACAGATTTTTATTCTCTCTTAAGAAACCTAAAGGCAAGCCACTCCTCACTTTATCCTCTCTCACTCCTTCACCCTCAAGATGTAATTTTATTTTTCAAAGTATCTTCTAGGTAGCAAGATGGCTGCCTCTTCCCAGACATCTCATCACTATTCTGGTCAAGAAGGGGCAGAACAAAAGGCATACCCACACTAGGTCAGCTCCACTTCACTGCTTTCCTGAAAACTCTCCTGAGAGAGCTCTGCTTTATTTCATTATTTCATTGGCTGGGACAGTGTCCCATGGCCAGCCCTGGCTTCAGAGGAAGCTGGGATTATTATTTTTTTTTTTAAAGACGAAGTCTTGCTCTGTTGCCCAGGCTGGAGTGCAGTGGCGAGATCTCAGCTCATTGCAACTTCCGCCTCCTGAGTTCAAGTGATTCTCCTGCCTCAGCCTCCCAAGTAGCTGAGACTGCAGGCACGTACCACCATACTCAGCTAATTTTAGTATATTTAGTAGAGACAGGGTTTTGCCATGTTGGCCAGGCTGGTCTGGAACTCCTGACCTCAGGTGATCCACCCACCTTGGTCTCCCAAAATGCTAGGATGACAGGCATGAGACACCACACCCGGCCAAGGATATTTTTTCTTTTTTAATTGAAGGTACATTGCTGTCTGAAACAAAATCATTAGTGAGGAAAAGAAGAATGACTTTTGAACAGGCAGCTAGTGGTTGGTGGATCCAGGTTTTGTAAAACCTGGGGCCTCTACAATGTGGGCAGCCCCCTTAGGAAGAACAATTTAAAAATCCCCGTACAGGCCAGGCACGGTGGCTCACGCCTGTAATCCCAGGACTTTAGGAAGCCGAGGTGGGCAGATCACGAGGTCAAGAGATTGAGACCATTCTGGCCAACATGGTGAAACTCTGTCTCTGCTAAAACTACAAAAAAATATCTGGGTATGGTGGCGCGCTCCTATAATCCCAGCTACTCAGGAGGCTGAGGCAAGAGAATCACTTGAACCCAGGAGGCGGAGGTTGCAGTGAGCCAAGGTCACACCACTGCACTCCAGCCTGGGTGACAGAGTGAGACTCCATCTCAAAACAAAAAATAAAAACCAAAAAAACAAAAACAAACAAACAAAACCCAGTGCAAGACTTGGTACAAAAATGAAAGCTTATCTAGAATAACAACAAACCACAACACATTTGAAAATATTTTAAGTTGACAAATATCAAAAACATTAGAAAACCAATATAAAATTTTATTAATTGGATACCTGACATCTACCTTTGTAATATCTTTTTTTTTTTTTTTTACATTTTTTGGCTTCTTCATCATTTTTGATTGCCTCTTCAGAAGCCAATGATTTTATAATGTTTTTCCTGTGGAGAAAACAGATAATTCAGAGTACTCCTATAATGATGGGAAGAAATTTTAATCTTGGTTGAAAAACTTTTTGTCAGCCTCATAACTCATTATTGGTAATGTCATGTAGTTTTTGGAGATTGTTTTCAAATTTGGAGTAGGGTCTATCATTCTTTCATAAATCAATGCTAAGAATTGGAAGAATTCTATTTCTTCCAGGTTTCTTATTGGGATTCTATTAATTTTCATGATGAAAAGCAACTGAACAATTGCAAACCAGACCATGACTAGACCAGCGCCTCCTAAACCTCCGTGCCGGTGCCCAGCACCTGGAGATGCATGGGAGAAATGCAGATGCCCAGGCTCCTCCACATCCCATTGAATTGAAGCCTCAGAGTAGCAGGGCCCAGGAATCAGTATTTTACTGAATGCCCCATTCAGTAAATGGTGTTAGAATGACTCTAACAGCTGCTGAGCAGTCCTAGGTTATGTGAGCCCCTAGTTGCCTTGTAACTCTGAAAATCTGCAAATCCAGACCTCTCCTGTTGGAAGAATTACATTTTAAACCTCATGCCTCTTCCTCTGCCCATAGACCCTGGTGCCAGGCACCATAGCACACAATGCCAGTGCTGTGGCAAGGAGGGCACTCCTGGGAGCCATTAGCCTGTTCAGGGAGCAACAGCTCAACCCACACAGACTGGCTCAGTCCCTCATAAACCCAAACCAAGGCATCCCCAACTCAACCCCACTTCAGCTGCATCCCCAAAATGCCCTTGGCTCCCCCAGCAGCTCCCAAGTGAGAGGAAGCATGATGCAGGAGGCAGAGGGAAAGAGAGAGAAGGCGTTATGGGTGGGATTGTGTCCTTCAGAACTTGAGTGCTGAAGCCCTAACCCCCAAGAGCTCAGAATGTGACTGTATTTGGAGACAGGACCTTTAAAGAGGTCACTGAGCTTAAGTGAAGTCTTTGGGGTGGGACCTAATGCAATATGCCTGGTGTCCTTATAAGAAGAGATGAAGACACAGCAGGAAGCCCCGTGTGGAGACACAGCGAGAAGGCGGCCATCTGCAAGCCACGGAGAGGCTTGCAGAGGAAACCAACACCTTGATCTCAGACTTGAAGCCTCCAGAACTGTGAAGAATAAGTTTCTGTTGTTAAAGGTCTTCAGTCTGTGGAACCCTGTTATGGCAACCAGCTTAGCTAGTTACAGCTAAAGTATCTCACGTTTGCAAAATATGTCCAAATGCATGACCACATGAACCCAGAGCTCAGGCCTTGGACAGGTCTATACTTAGCTTCACAGGGAATCCACCCCCACTGCCACCACGTGGTCACTACATAATCCTCAGGACAACCTCTGAGGCAGCAGGGCAGGTCTCCCAAGATCTCCCTCTTAGGGACAAGAGGCTGGGGCCCAGGGGCTCCCTCACAGCAAGCAGCGTGAAAGCCATGAGCCTTCCAAAGCCAAAGCTGCTCTCCCCACCCCATGCGCCCTGAGCCCATACCTGGAAGTGGCAGGGAGGCAGGTTTCAGCTCCCTATAAAGACTAACATTCTCATAGAGGGGCTTCTCCCTGGGAAGCTGTGAGCACCTGATGCCTGTGATAGGATGGCCACTTGCAAGGATGCTGGAAAGAAACTTCAGTTCCTGCTGCTCAAGAGATGTGGTATAGAGTAGTCACCACCACCACTGCGGGGCTGGGCTGCCGAGATTAAATCCCAGCTTTGCCAGGTACCCATGGTGACCTTAGACAAGTTAGTGAAACTTCAGTTTCCTTATCTGTAAGATGAAGCTTATAATCATAATAACTGCCTGGATTTGGGTGGGGATTAAGTGAGTTAATATACATGGATCTAGGTTTGTTTCCTGGGCTACCCTAATACAGTATCACAGACTGGGAGGCCTGAACAACAGACATTTATTTTCTCACAGTTACGCCTCACCAGGGTCCACAGTCAGGGTATTGGCAGGGCTGTGCCTCCCCTAATGGCTCTAGGGGAGGATCCTTCCTGGCCTCCTCCAGCTCCTGGTGTCTACAGGAGTTCCTTGGTTTGTGGCCGCATCACTCCAGTCTCTGCCTCCATATTCACACGGCTTCCTCCTCTTTGAGTGTCTTTTATAGGGATGCTTGTCACTGGATGGAGGACTCACCCAGATAATCCAGGAGGATCTCTTCTCAAGCTCCCCAACTTGATCATTTCTGCAAAGACTCTGTCCAAATGAATTCCCACAGGTTCCAGGATGTGGACGTATCTTTAGTTATTATAAATTATACAGTTATTTATCTACAGCTGTGATAATTCTAAAGGAGGAGGAGAAGGTGGTAGGCGATCATGTAACATGGAGCTTGGCTTGGTCTGAGGGGTGGGGAGTCTTCCTTGAGCATTAGCTAGCTAGAAGAAGAGAAAGAGAATGTCCCAGGTTGGTGAACAGGGACATGAAGGCCAGCAGTTTGGATTTGACCTTCCAGTTGACAGGGAGCCATTGGGGTTCTTGGGGCAGAGAGTGAGTGGCAGGATTAAAGGAGGCCTGTGAGCACGTGTGGAAGAGCAGCCTGATCCCACCAGCCCCGTGGAAGATCCCACCCACACTGGCGCACATCTACTGTGCTGGTGCTCTGCCTAGGCACCAGGAACACAGCAGGGAAACAGCTGTTTCTGCCCCCGAGGGCTCATGGGCTAGTGGTAGAGACAGAAGAGCACATGGATCATTATGATGGGGTAGCCTAGGGCTATGGAAGTGCAGAGGAAGGGATCAGGTGCAGTGTCTGATGTCTATAATCCTAGTGCTTTGGGAGGCTGAGGCAGAAGGATCACTTCAAGCCAGGAGTTCAAGCCAACCTGAGCAGCATAGCGAGACCTTGTCTCTACAAAAAAAATTAAAGTTAATTAGCCAGATGTGGTGGTAAGTGCCTGTACTCTTAGCTACTTGGAAGGAGGTTGAGGTGGGAAATTCACTTGAGCCCAGGCCAGGAGTTCAACACTGCAGTGAGTTGTGATCATGCCACTGTACTCCAATCTGGGCAACAGAGCAAGACCATGGCAAAAAAAAAAAAAAAGAAAGAAAAAGCAGAGTAAGGGCTGCTTAGGGAGTCCAGAGAGGCTTCCTAGAGGAGAAAACAGTTGAGCTGAGATCGGACAAGAAGAGCAGAAACAGACATTCCATGCAGAGGGACCAGCATGTGCAAAGGGCTGGAAGCATGAGGACCATGACATGGATTTCCCACCTGCCATCCCGGAGAGACCAGACAAGGTTGGAGAGTCTGGCAAGGCCAGATCGTGTGGGGAACCCTGAAGGCCACCCTGGAACATCTGCTGATTCGCGAATTTTGAACAGGGCACTACTGTTTGAACAGGGCACCTTTGCATGGAGGCTGATGGGAAGGTGGATACTAGGGGCTTTTGAACTGATTGACATGAGGGAGGTCAAGGGCCAGAGCCAGGGCAGTTTGAGCCACAGTTCTGGAAGGACAGGCCAGAACCCTTTAAGTGGTATTTCTCTCCCCTCTGCCGGGTGGTTGAAACTGACTCACCTTGTAAGCCCTGCCTTCTAGGCAGTGGGCTGTGTTTCCGGGGTGAGAGGGAGGATGGCAAATAGCCAAGCGTGCGCTGCAGCAGGCACTAATTTAAATACTTCCCAAGTTTGTTGTGGGTTTTTTGTTTGTGTTGTTATTTGTTTGTTTGAGACAGGGTCTCTTACCCTGGCTGGAGTGCAGTGGCAGGATCATAGGTCATTGCAGCCTCAACTTCCCAGGCTCAGGTGATTCTCCCACCTCAGCCTCCCAAGTAGCTGGGACTACAGGTGTGCGCCACTATACTTGGCTAATTTTTTGTATTTTTTATAGAGATGGGGTTTCAGAGATGCTGCCCAGGCTGGTCTCAAGCTCCTGGGCTCAAATGATCCACTTGCCTCAGTATCTCAGAGTGCTGGGATTATAGGTGTGAGCCACTCCAGCTGGCCTGCAAGTCTTAATCCTCATAACAGCCCTACTTGAAGAGCTTGCTCAAGATCACACAGCCGGTAGAGCCAGGGCTAGAACCCAGACAGCCTGGATCCAGGGGCAAATAAAAAATTATGTTGTTAATAACAATAACGTTGACTGAGCACATACTGTGTGCCAGGTATGGGCTGAGCTCCATATATATTAACTCATTTTAATCCCCACCTTACCCTTAGAAATTGAGGGATGTAGTTCGGGCACACTGGCTCATGCCTATAATCTCAGCATTTTGGGAGGCCAACGCAGGCAGATCACTTGAGGTCAGGAGTTCGAGACCAGCCTGGCCAATATAGTGAAACCTCATCTCTACTAAAAGTACAAAAATTAGCCAGGCATGATGGCACACACCTGTAGTCCCAGCTACATAAGAGTCTAAGGAGGGAGAATTGCTTGAACCTGGGAGATAGAGGTTGCAGTGAGCCAAGATCATGCCAGTACACTCTAACCTGGGTGACAGAGTGAGACTGTCTCAAAAAAGAAAAAAAGAAAAGAAAGAAAGAAAAGAAAAGAAATTGAGGGATGTGAAGGTTCAACAACTTGTCAAAGGTTACCCAGCTGGTAAGTGGTGGAGCCAGGATTCATACCAGCCAGCCCAGCTCCCAAGGGCACAATATGTACTCCTCTTCTTTCACCTTCTATGCAGCAGGGATCCACTTCTGCGCTTCTGGAAAAGCTCCAGGCAAGTCCCTGAGACAGAAGGACCCAGAAAACCCAGTGCTGGGGTAGGAATGGGGAGTACCAGTCTTTGTCATTGGCTCAGCATAAGTTAGCTGTGTCCCTAGGACTAGCTCCTTCACCTGTCTGAACCTCGGGCTTCTCTCTGTCAGAGATGGTGCCACACCCCGCACCTGCCAGGCAGTCTGGGGTTGGAATCCTGCTTCCACCACTCACTCCCTGCATCACCTGGAACCCCTATTCTCTCATCTGACTACTGAGAGGAACAGTACCTACTTCATAGTCTAGTTAGGCTGTTTCAATAGGTGACACGCATGGCGCACCTTAACCAGAGTTTGGCACATCGAATGTGCTCAGTTGGTGAACACTGCCAGCATTCATGGAAGAAAAGCTTCCCTCCTTCCATCCCTGTGCGGAATACAGTGCTAGTCCCATGTTCCAAATGAGACAGAGACAGAGAGCACAGGTAACTTGGCCACGTTCTCTTGGACAAAAAGTATCTGGAAACCACACCAAGTTCATGTTCTCCATCAGTTCACTTTCAAATCCAAAAAGACAGGGATGAGAATTATGCAGAGTGGAAAAGACAGTATGATTCCATTTATATAACTTTATCAAATGACAAAATTATAGAGATAGAAAACAGATCTGTGGTTGCCAGGACTTGGGAAAGGGAAGAGAGAAGTGGCTGTGGTTACAAAGGGTAGCTGAGGCTTCTTTGTTTAGAGCTGTTCTGTATCTTGACTGCGGTGCTGGGCACATAAACCTACATGTGATCAAAGGCATTGCACTACACATGCACACACAAGTTCATGTTAAACCAGGGGTGTCTGAGTGACGGGGATGGACAAGGGATCTCTCTGTGTAATTTCTTACAACTGCATGCGAATCTATAACTATCTCAAAAATGTTAAACAATGTTGAGCATTGTTCATCTTTTGGTGAATATAAAGGTAGCTGATCTAGGCTCTTGCACAGCATAGGGCTCCTCCCTGGGGCAGGGAGATGGGACAAGGTGCCTGTAGGATTTTCCTCCAGGAACAAGGTGGGTCCGGCTGCAGTGGTTCTCGCTGTAATCCCAGCATTTTGGGAGGCCGAGGCGAGTGGATCATCTGAGGTCAGGAGTTCAAGACCAGCCTGGCCAACATGGCAAAACTCCATCTCTATTAAAAAATGAAACAAAAATTAGCTGGGTATGGTGACACACACCTGTAGTCCCAGCTACTCAGGAAGCTGAGGCAGGAGAATTGCTGGAACCTGGGAGGCAGAGGTTGCAGTGAGCCAAGAACTCGCCATTGTACTCCAGCCTGGGTGACAGAGTGAGACTGTGTCTCGAAAGAAAAAAAAGGGTGGATCAGCCATGAGGGCTGTCAGGCAGGCTGAGTCTCCGAGTTCTCCATCATAGATCAGCACAGGGAGAGTCTGGCCAAAGACAAGGTCCCCATTCCTCGGCATTCTTCTTTCTTTTCTACCATTCAATGAAAACAGCTTTCTGTGGGCTCTTTCTGGTTCCATGAATAATACACGCTCATTGTAAAGAATTCAAACAGTGCAGGCAGATGTAAAGAAGAAACCAAAGGTAACCTTGAATCTTGCTACCCAAGTATAACCCCGCGAGCACTCAGGTGACCCTGCCTTCATGATTCTGCTCATGGGCAGATACATGCGCATAATTCTCCAGGAGTGCACTTATTTTATGCATGCATTTTATACCTGTTTTTATGACAGGTACTTCCTCCTCCCCTCTCCCACATCACATTCCCCCACCAAATAGCTCACGTTAACAACCTAGCTTTTTTACTTCATATTTTTCATATTTTTCTCCATAAGAACAAATAACTACATTCATACATACATACATATGGGGGACTAGGGGTCATTGTTTTACAAAATGAATTCATGATAATCACATTTTCTGCTTCTCACTTTTCACACTCATCAACACCTCGTGCAAATTCCTCCTAGCATCTGGGGAAATCTCCAGACTGACAGGCTGAGGCCATCCCACAGTTCACGGAGCCTTTGCCTATGGATCAATGTCCCTTTGTCATTACCAACCGACAGCCATGGGCACTAAATATTCTTCCACACATACCCTCAGATAGCGGGACTACTTTTATTTCGATGGGATGGATTCCCAAAAGTGAAATTGCTGGTTGGAAGGTCTAAACTTTTTTTTTTTTTTTTTTTGAGACAGTCTTGCTCTGTCACCCAGGCTGGAGTACAGTGGTGTGATCTCAGCTCACTGAAACCTCTGCCTCACAGGTTCAGGCAAGTCTCATGCCTCGTCCTCCCAAATAACTGGGATTACAAGCATACACCACCACACCCAGCTTTTATATTTTTAGTAGAGACGGGGTTTCGCCATGTGACCCACCTGCCTTGGCCTCCCAAAGTGCTGGGATTGCAGGTGGGAGCCACGGTGCCTAGCCAAGAAGGTCTAAACTTTTTAATTTACATTTTTAAATTAGCAAATAATAATTGTCCATATTCATGGGGTACATAGAGATTTTGTGATACATATGATGTTTTTCAGATCAGGGCAGTTAGCATAACCATCATCTCAGAGGTTTATCATTTCTTTGTGTTGGGACCATTCAAAATCCTCCTTTCTAAAAAAAAAAAAAAAAAAAAAATAGGCAGATTACCTTCCCAAGACTCTAACACACACCCTTCTGCTTCGATGTATTTCCTGCATTGCCAGCCTCCACCCATGCTGCAGCATGTATAAATGCTGTCACTCTGATGGGTGCAAAGTGATATGTCCTTGTTATTTTAATTTGCATTTCTCTGTCCATTGGTGGATTTGCACACCTTGTCATATGTATGTTTGCTCTTTTCAATTTGATTTGCACTTTTGAGGATTGTCTATTCCCTATCCTTTGCCCATTTTTAGTAGGGACATTTTGTCTTGCCCATTTCACAGCTCTCAGCATAACAATTACCCCTTTGCCTGCCACCAACGTTCAAGTACTTTTTCCAGATCCAGCATTCATCTCTTGACTTCATGGCATCTTTTACCACACAACAACAAACTTTTTATATAGTCAAATATATATCTCGCTTTTTTAAAATAGCTTCTGAGTTTTATTCTTGGTAGAAAGTCACCAGGACACATAGACTCATTATGCAGCCTCCTAGATTTTCTCAAGAGTACAGGAAAACTTAGTTCCACTGGACAGTTATTATACCATGCTTATTTGCAGTACAAGAAAATTTAAAAGTGGTTTGGCTGGCACATGTGATCTTATAAAATACCTTTAAGTAAAGAAATTTCCTATTATTTTTTAAATGTTTTTAGTATGAAATGTTGCAAGAATGCCAAATAACATATATATATAACACACATATGTTCTTGAAAGCCTAATAAGGGGATTTCATTTGCATCCATGTATACTGACTGAAAGAAAAGGCATGTGTACACACGCACACACACGCACGCACACACACATGCACACATGCACATGCACACACACACACACACACACACACACACAAGGCAGTGGAATTTTACACAAGTGGTCCTGGAATGACCTAAGAAAGCTTCAAATGATCATAGTCACTTCTATCTTCAGACAGGGTAGAAGTTTAGATTATCCCTTTTGAGAACAGGGGCTGGTCAGAGAACAGGATCCAATCACTGATTGTTGAATTGTGATATCTGTGCTGTCTGGGACATGACTTCAAGATTTGACTATAATCAAGGAAGAAAAAATAATTAACAAGCATAGATGGACCCACCATTCCACTTAACACATCGAATATTAGCCATATCCCGCACGCCTCTCCGAATTTGGCAACCATTAGCTTCAAGCATGTGTTTATCTTTTCCCAGCGTCATACATATGGCATCATACCTCTTCTTCCACATTTTACTTTTCAATTCATATCAAGTTTTAAAATTTCATCGATTTTGATATCTGTGGCTGAACTGGGAATGGACATTAGTTTTGTTCCTTTTACACAGTGCCACTATGGACACTTGCACTCTTATCTTCTGATGCATGGGCATAATATATTTCTAGAGCAGAGATATTCAACTGCAAAACTATCGACCTTTTTGGCAGGATAATTCTTTATAAAGGGGGGCTGTCCTGTGCATTGTACAATGCATAGCAATATCCCTGGCCTCTACTTAAGAGATGTCAATCGCATCCTTCCCTCAAAGTGCAACAACGAAAAGTGTCTCCAGATACTGCCTTCGAGGGCAAAGTCACCTCTGATGAGAAACATTATTCTGGAATATATGTTATAGAGATGAAATTGATAAGTCATGGGCATGAACATCTTCAACTTTACGAGATACTACAAAATAGTATTCTAAAATGTTTATGCCAATTTTTTATCCACCTGCTAAAGACTGAATTTTTGTGTCCCCCTAAACTTCACATGTGAAATCTCTAATTTTTGATCTGATGGTATCTGAAGGTGGAATGTTTTGGAGATAATTAGGTCATGAGGATGGAGTCCTCACAAATGGGATTAATGGCCTTATAAGAAGAGACAGGAGAGAGAGATGATCCCTCTCTTCATCATGTGAGGATACAGCCAGAAGGCAGCCATTTACAAGCCAAAACAGAGGCCCTCACCAGAACCTCACCATGCTAGCTCTCTGATCTTCGACTTCCAGCCTCAACAACTGTAAGAAGTGAATTTCTGTTGTTCAATCCACCCAATCTATGGTATTTCTTATAGAATTCCAAACTGACAAGGACACCAGCCAACAATCTATAAGAAACCAGTTATTCCACATCCTTGCCAATGTATAGTATTGGCTGAATGTTAAATTTTTGACCAACCTGATGACAGTAAAGCAGGTACATATTTTGCACATATATTCTTTTTTTTTTTTTTTTTTTTTTTTGTGACAGATTTTCACTCTTGTTGCCCAGGCTGGAGTGCAATGATGCAATCTCGGCTCACTGCAACCTCCACCTCCCAGATTCAAGTGATTCTCCTGCCTCAGCCTCCTGAGTAGCTGGGATTACAGGTGCCTGCCACCACACCCAGCTAATTTTTGTATTTTTAGGAGAGACAGCGTTTCACCATGTTGGCCAGGCTCATCTCGAACTCCTGACCTAAGGTGATCCACCCACCTTGGCCTCCCAAAGTGCTGGCATTACAGGTGTGAGCCACTGCACCCCGCCCCTTGCACATATATTCTTTTGATTAAGGGCTTGTCATTTCATATTATTATAGTTTGCTTTGGGCGAATAGAAATGTTTACTTTAATATAGGAGGGCCAGGCACAGTGGCTCACACCTGTAATCCCAGTACTTTGGAAGGCTGAGGCAGGCAGATCACTTGAGGACAGGAGTTTGAGACCAGCCTGGGAAACATAATGAAACCCCATTTCTACAAAAAAATTAAAAAGCTAGCCAGGCATGGTGGCACATGCCTGTAGTCCCAGCTACTTGGGAGGCTGAGGCTAGAGGATCACTTGTGCCCAGGAGCTCAAGGCTGCAGTGAGTTATGATCACCCCACTGCACTCCAGCTTTGGCAACAGAGTGAAACCTTGTCTCTGAAATAATCATGATAATAATGTAGTCAATGTTTTCAATATTTTCCTTTGTGATGTGTGCTTCTTGTGTTTTGTTAAAGAAATGCTCCCCTTTCTTAAGGCAATAAAAATATTCTCCCATATTCCCTTTTAAATGTTTTCAAGTTTTACTGTTTTGTTTTGAGAAAAAATGCTTCTGGAACTGAGTTTTATATACAATGGGAACTAGAGAGTCTACTCATTTTTTTCTCTCCTGGGAATAACCAGTTGTCTAACCAGTTGTCCTGGCATTACTTATTTAGAACTCTATCCTTTCTTAATTCAATCTGTGACATATATTAAGCTTCCGTGAATGCATGTTCTGCCTTATTTTATTCCATTAGTCTACTTCCCAGCTAATATCACGCTGGCATAATTACTTTAGCTTTATAGCAAGTCTTGATATCTGTCACAGGAAGTTCTCCCAACTTGTTCATCTTCTTCAGAGCAATTAAGCTATTCTTAGTTTTCTCTTTTATATAAAATTTGGAACTAGCTCGGCAACTTTTGCAAAGAACCCTGTTGGGATTTTGATTGGAATTGCATTGAGCCCATCACACAATTTGGAGAGGCACGACATCTTATAAGACTGAGTTCCCCCATTTTGTGAATCTTCCTATTTATTTAGGTCTTCTTAAACATCTTTCTATATGAAAGTATAATTTTCTGTGCAAAGGTCTTGCATATATGTCAACAGATTTATTTTCAGTAAATTTTATTTCACTATTGTAAAGGATATTCCTAAAATGATGTGTTCTTTGTATGAGAGGTACAGGATTCTGCACGTGTTCATTAACTCAAGAACATTAATTGTGTTGTTTAAATCTTCTCTATTCTTACCATTTTTTTGTTGTTGTTTTTTTTACTTTTTGGCCTGTCAGTGAAAGAGCTATGTTGAAACATCACACCCATTAGGATGGCTGCTACGGTTTGAATGTTGTGTCCTCCCAAAATTCATATGTTGAAACGGAATCCCCAGTGTGATAATATTAAGAGGTGGGGCCCTGTGAGTGGTGATTAAGTACTGATGTGGAACCCTCATGAATGGGATTAATGCCCTTATAAGAGAGGCCCAAGGGAGTTTATTTGCTCCTTCTGCTATGTAAAGACAATGCCAAAAGGCACCATCTATGAAACAAAGAACAAACCCTCACCAGACACAGAATTTGCTGATGACTTAATCTTGTACTTTCCATCCTCCAGAACTGTGAGCAATAAATTTCTACAGTTTATCCATTACCCAGTCCATAGTGTTTTTGTTCTAGCAGCCCAAACAGACTGATGCAATGGCTATTATTGTTTAAAAAGCAAAAACAAAAAAAAGAAAGTATTGGTGAGGATATGGAGGAATTAGAACCCTCATACACTGTTGATAGGATGTAAAATGGCTAAGTCACTGTGGAAAGCAATATGGCTATTTCTAAAAAAATTAAGCATAAAATTAACATACGATTCTGCAGTTCCACTTCTGGTATACCAAAAAGAAGTGAAAGCAGGGACTTGAACAAATATTTGCACACTCATGTTCATAGCAGCATTTGTAGCAACAGCCAAAAGGTGGCGGTAACCCAGGTGTCCATCAACAGATGGATGGTTAATATGATGTGGCATGTACATGCAACAGAATGTTATTCACCCTTAAAAAGGAAGAAATTCTGACACTTACTATAACGTGGATTACATTTTGCTAAGTGACATAAGCCAGTTACAAAGAACAAATATTTTATGATTCCATTGATATGAGGTTTCCAGAGTGGTCAAATTCATAGATACAATGTAAAATGCTGGTTGCCAAGGGGTGGAGGGAGGGGAAATGGAAGTCAGTGTTTAATGGGTACAGAGTTTCTGTTTAGGATGATAAAAGGAGATGGATATTGGTGACAGTATGGTTACACAACAATGCAAATGTGCATAATACCACTGAACTTAAAACCACTTAAAAATGGTTAAAATGGCAGATTTTACGTTATGTATATTTTACCACAATAAAAAAAAATTTTAAGAGATATGTTAAAATGCTGCACTAAAAGAGTGAATTTGTCAATTTATCCTCATCCATCTCCTTAACGTTTACATTATCCTAAATAGAAACTCTCTACCCATTAAACACTGACTCCCATTATCCCTCTCCACCCCACCCTTTAGCAACCAGCATTTTATATTGTATCTAAATGTATCTCAATCTTTGTTTTATATATTTTTGTTTCACATACAGTCTCATGCATGAAGTCCTAGAATTGGAATCTCTTTACAGTGAATTCATTATTTGGTAGCAAACTCTTTATCCTAATTATTACTTAATCAAATCTTAATTTAATGATTTTGTCCAATAGTCAGAGCTACTGCAACTTAACTTTACTTCACGTGTCTTTTTCTATACTTTCAACCTTCCTGTGTCCTCCCTGTGCTTTGGGTACATCTCTTGAAAACAGCATACAGTTGGGTTTTGTATTTTTATCCAGCCTGTTAACCAGCCAGCTTATTCACCTAAACAGACTATAATTACAGATATTTTTGGAGTTCTTTCTACCCATTTGATTTTGTATTTTTTCTCGTCTTGATTTTTCTTTACTTCTTTTTCTCCCTCTTTTCCCCCTTCTTTTGGATTGCTTGAGCTTTTTTTCTTAGTCCATTTTCCTCTACTGTCTTAAAGTTATTGAGTTTACTTCCATATTTTCAGCGACTAAGATAGACATTTTACCACATTATTGTATGGTAAAATAAATCAAAGCCTAAAGAAATCAAAATCTCAGTTGTCATCTCAAACAATAAATACTTTAACCTCAATTTCTTTTTCTTACAGAAGCACATGTAAAACACATGCTGTGACATAAATTACATTCTGCTAAGTGAGATAAGCCAGTTACAAAGGACAAATATTTTATGATTCCATTGAAATGAAGTTCCTAGAGTAGTCAAATTCATAGATACAAAGTAGAATGGTGGTTGCCAAGGGATGGGGTGAGGGGTGATCAGCGTCTGTGTTTGTTTGTTTGTTTGTTTTTGTCCAGTATTTTAGTTCTACCTTCTACATTTTTAACGTAAAAATTAGATCACTAATTTTATATGCACAATATGTACTATCATTCACTCTTAAATATTTTATTATATTTCCCCTCTTTTCAATCATTCTTTTTATTTCTTCCTTGACTCATCTATTCTTTAAAAATGTGTTGCTTAATTTCCTAATATTTGAGGGATTTTGTAGACATGTCATTGTTACTAAACTCCAATTTCAAACTGCTATCATTAAAGAATAATTTGAAAAAGTTCACATTTTCATGTTTCATTTGTCTAATAATCTTTAATGGATGCTGAACATCGTGAACATTATGCAATTGAGTGTTTAGTTTTGTTTTCTTGCTTTAAAGAATGTTTGGCTTTCTTCTGTCCAACACTTAATTTACTTGCAGATCAGTTTGATGCCTTTGAAGCTTAGTTTTAATTTTTGTTAGGTTGGGTGCTAGGGTTGCTTTTTCATGAGCACTTAGTCAGCCCTATTCCTAAGTCATGACCATTCTGGGCTCTCTGCTGAATGCAAGGGAATTCAGCAGGGTCTTTCCACTCTGATTAGAACTCAAATGTCTCCCAGCCTTGTGAGAGATCTAGTAGTTATTCAATTTCCAGCTCCCTTGTAGCTTTTCTTTGCCTAAATGCAGAAAGTTTTACCTGACATGTGTTTGGCTTAGTGTTCATGCAGAGACTCAAAAGGACCCAAAGTTAGAGTTTTAGAGCTCTTTATGTGCGTGGCTCACTTTTGTCTGATACTCTACCTCTCAAATTCCAGCTTCCTTGGCTTCCCCTGCCTTCTACCTCTCCTCAGCTCAGCAAAATCACCATGCTCTGCCTTGGTTCCTCTTCTTGGATTACAGCTGAGAAAGTGCCAAGTCATCATAGAGTTCACCTTATTTGCTTTTCTTCTCTCAGAGATTACTGTTCTGCTCTGTTTGTTGCCCAAGATCTGAAAACAAATTTTCTTCATATGGTTTGTCCAGTTTTTCTCATGGATAGGAACAGAAATCTCAACTCTTTATTTTCTCTCAGCATCTTGAATATATTAGTTCTCTGTCTTTGGGTTTCTATTGTTGCTGTTGACAAGTACGTGGCCAGTTTACCATATTTCATTCATAAATGTTCATAAAATATCACTGAAAATGCAATTCATCATATTTTATTAACAGTAAGAAACAAAAAACTGTCAATTATAATTGTAAGACTCCATCAATGATAAGATTAGTCCCAATTTCAGACATGTTAAATTGTGGGAAAATATATATCTTGGAATTGATGAAATACAGTCACTTTTTTTTTGTAGCATTATCTTTTCTATTTTTGTTGCTTCTTGATTTCTCTTGATGTCTTCTTATTTCATCTGAAATGATTACATATAGATTCCTTTTAGTTATGCTACTTGATAAACATTATTTTTCCTAGATTTGAATTTTGTTATCTTTGAACAGTTTTGAAAAATTCTTAGGCACTATCTCTTCAAATATTGCCTCTATTTTAATCTTCTGGAACTCCAATTAGACAAGTTTAGACAAGTGTTAGACTTTCATATTCTGTCATGCGTATTTTCAAACCTCTCCAATTTCTCTTTGTCACTTTGCATTGTATTCTCAGTAATATCTTCAGATCTGTCCTCTGGTTCATTCTGTCTTCAGACAATCTGGTCTGCTATATAACACAACAATTGAGGTTTCAATTTCAATCATTAAATTTCTTTGTTTGCTTTAAAGACAGAGTCTCACTATATTACCTAGGCCGGTCTCAAACCCCTGCACTCAACAGATCTTCCTGCCTCCGCCTCTTGAGTAGCTGGGACAATAGGCATGTGCCACCATGCCTAGCACAGTCACTGTATTTCTTACTACAAGATGTCTTAGTTGGTTCTTTCTCAGTTCTTCTTGGTCATTTTGTCTGATTTTTGTTCTTTGAGCTTTTAAATTCCATTTTTAATTTCTTAACACATTTTATGTTTATACATGATTATTTTTGCTCCCTGAATTAGATGTCTACTGTCAGAAATGCTTGAGGACCTAAATATGTTGTTTATTATTCAGCTGACTCTCACAAACATTGAGTCATTTCTCCGTGTGTTGGGCAATTCTTATTATGAGCTCAGACAGGATATATGGTGATGGAACTCGATTGAGGATGCTTTTCTCCAGACAGCACTGGCGTTTGCTTCTTCTAGGCTCCAGGGGGCGCTACTAATCTGTATCTATAATATTTTTATTTCGTTGCCAGGGTGATGTTTCTTGACCTTAGGGGCAGTATAAATTTGAACCTCAGACACACATCAGAGCAGTCCTCTGGCTACAAAAGTTCAGGAAAGACTCTCTAGCATTTTGGACGTGTTTCCACCCAGAGGCAGCAGAGATGGCTTTCTTTGTTTATCAGTCCTCTATATCAGTATGAATCCCTCCAGCTTGAAGTTCCTGTTGCAGGTTCCTGTACCCATTGGAGCCCAGATTTCCATTGTCATAGCCACTCTGGTTTGGCCTGATTATTCATCTTTTTTGTGAAGAGGCAGGATCTTTGTGCATTTCCCTGGATTTTGCTGTGAGTTTAGCAGAGCAGTTTGAGTTTGTTGTAGTTTCCCATCTTCATATTTTAATCTGTGAAGATGTTTCAGTTGAACATATTCAGATGAGCATACCATTGGTATGCCAAAGCCTTCTTGCAAAATTTTTATTGTTTACTTTATTATATTTAGGTATTTAATCTGTCTAAAATTTACTTTTGTATTTGGCATAAGGTCAGAGTCCATTTTCCCCTTTCCAATGGCTAGCCAGTTCCCAGCAATATTTATTATTAATGTATTCTTTTTTACGGAATTGAACTATGACATTTGTCTTAAACTAGTCTAGCACATGTTCTAGATTTAATTCTAGTTCCGTCTTCTGTTTGACTCAACTATTTGTCCATTCCCTGATATCAACACCAATTACTGATTAGATTCCAGTGGCTTTTTGTATCCTCTGATGTAGGAACACTCGAGTCTCACTTGAATGTTCTTATATTTTGTCATTTTTTTAGCTATTCTCAAGGATTTATTTTCAGAGACTATTTTGTACTCATTTTGGTAACAAGGCAGTCTCATCATATATTTGCTACCCTTAATTGGACTAAATTGAGAAGCTTCGTGGGGCGGTAGAGGGAATTTCACTTGGGCAAGCCACTTACCCTCTTCCAGACTCAGCTTCCGCCACTGAGGAAGGATGGGCTAGTGCCCTAGACCTCTGGACTCCTCGCCTGCTCTAGAATCCCAGCCCAGGTTGGCTTCTCCGTGAGCACTGGACAACATGCAGTGATAAGAACAGCTGTGTGTGTGTGTGTGTGTGTGTGTGTGTGTGTGTGTGTGTATTTTAGAGACAAAGTCTTGCTCTGTTGCCCAGGCTGAAGTGCAATGGTGCCATCATAACTCACTGTAACATCACAACTCCTGGACTCAAGAAATCCTCCTGCCCAAGCCTCCCAAGCTGGTACTACAGGCACGCATCACCATG